>CAUYQG010137688.1:0-58688 GCA_963574415.1 Tarsius wallacei | reverse complement strand
GAGAGAATGATGGTGGCAGGGGGATTTCTTCTCTGGCTTTGGGATGGGTTCCAAGTGGGGTCATGAAGAATCCCATAGCGTAGTTTTAATTTGCATTTCCTTGATGACTAGTGAGGTTGAACATTTCTTCATGTATCTGTTGGTCGCTTGTATGTCTTCTTTTGAGAAGTGTCTGTTCATGTCTTTTGCCCACTTTGTAACGGGATGGTTTGTTTTTTTCTTTTCAGCACATTTGAGTTCCTTGTAGATCCTAGATGTTAGGCCTTTGTCAGACATGCAGTTGACAAATACTTTTTCCCAGTCTGTGGGCTGTCTCCCTGCTCTCTTAATGGTTTCTCTGGCTTTGCAGAAGCTTGTCAGTTTAATGAGGGCCCGCTTGTCTATCTTATCTCTTATGGCCCGTGCATTTTGGTTCTTGCTCAGGAATTGGATGCCAGTTCCAACTTCCATAAGGTTGTGTCCTGCATTTTCTAAAGTTCTTATGGTTTGAGGTTTTACGTTTAGGTCTCTGATCCACTTAGAGTTAATTTTTGTGTATGGGGCTAGATAGGGGTCTTGTTTGAATCTTCTGCATGTCAGTCAGTTTTCCCAGCACCATTTACTGAATAGATTGTCCTGTCCCCAGTGGTTGTTGTTGGAAGCTTTGTTGAAGATGAGTTGGTTGAGAAATTGAGGTTTTGCTTCTGGAATCTCAATTCTATTCCATTGGTCTATATGCCTGTTCTTGTAACAATACCAAGTTGTTTTGATTATTGTAGCTTTATAGTAAAGTTTAAAGTCTGGTAGTGTGATACCTCCTGCTTTTTTTTTTTTTCTTTTTGCTGAGGATTGTTCTGGCTATTCTTGGTCATTTGTGTTTCCATATGAATTCCTGTATTGTTTTTTCTACGTCTGAGAAGAATGTTGCTGGTAATTTGATGGGTATTGCATTAAATCTGTAGATTGCCTTAGGTAAGATGGATATCTTTGCAATGTTGATTCTTCCAATCCATGAGCATGGGATATTTTTCCACTTGTTTGTGTCATCTTTGATTTCTTTGAGCAGTGTATTGCAGTCAGAGCGGCCATTATCAATAACTCAAAAAATAACAGATGCTGGAGAGGATGTGGTGAAAAGGGGACACTTCTACACTGTTGGGGGGAGTGTAAACTAGTACAGCCTCTGTGGAAATCAGTGTGCTGATGCCTAAACGCTCTAAAAATCCACCTTCCATGTGACCCTGCAATCCCACTATGGGAATATACCCTGAAGAACTCAAATCACTCTATTAAAAAGATACTTGCACCTGCATGTTTATCGCAGCATTGTTCACAATAGCAAGATTATGGAACCAGCCATGCTGTCCATCAAAAGAGGACTAGATTTTTAAAATGTGGTACATATACACAATGGAATATTGCACAGCCATCGAATCATGAATTTTGCAGCAATCTGGATGGAATTAGAGTTTATAATACTGAGTGATCTCTCACAGAAACAAAGATCTGAGTATCACATGTTCTCACTCATAAGTGGACCTGGAACAACTATCGTAATACTATAAGAAAAGGATTGACAGTGGCAGGAAACTATGGGGGGAAAGGGAGGGAAGGGGAAGTAGGATTAATGGTAATCAACATCTGTCTGGGGATGGGGGGCACACCTCATCAACAAGGGTACCTGCACAATGCATATTTGTATACCTAACCCTTAACTGTACCCCACAATTTTAAAATTAAAAATACGTAAGAAAAAAAAGAAGAATCCCACAACCTTTGCTGGTGAGTTGGAATGAACGTAGCTGATGGATTATAGCCGCAAACTTTTTTTTAAAGCTGGAAACATTGTAATAACTGAAGATAGTTACTGAGTGCTTCCCATGAAGTTTGATTGCAACAATCCGGCAAAGCGGGGACCTTGAACCTGACTTTATACAGAAGAATCTGGAGGCACGGAGAGAGTGCTCACGTTGCCTTGGGTCACACAGTTGGTCAGAGCTGCAGGATCACAACGGGGTTTGCTGGGCTCTGAGGCTTGGACTCCCTACCTCTGGTGCCGCTCACTGTCTGGGCTGGGCGAGGGTAGATATTTAATCACAAGGTGTTCCTGACTTCTCGTCTTCATGACAGATAGAAGTCGGATGCCGAACAGACCTGCCAAGGACTTCCATCCGAGTCTTTGCCAAACTCCAGCCCCCCTATGTCCCTGACAGTGAGAGGCTGGAGGCAGCACTGGGAGCCCCGCAGAGGCCCTGCCTTGGGAGAGCAGCTCACATGCAGGGAGCATGGGGTCAGTCCAGGGTCACTTACCAACACACAGCAGGAGCCCGGCTCCCGTTAGAGCCACCCTGTGGGCCTGTGCCACCTGGCAGCTCCTTCCAACCTCCTGTGACCCACTCCACCTCTTCTGGTCCCTGAGGAAACCATCGGTCCACCCCCTGCTCTCTCAGGCAGTGGGCTCCCTGGATGCGCAACTGCCTGCCATGGCCTGGATTCTGAGTGTCCTGTGTCTCTGCCACCCACAGGCTCAGGGAGGTCCTAGAACCACCTCTCTCATGCCGGCTCTGTCTCTCCCGTCTTCCTTCATTTATTTATTTTTTCAAGTTATTTGTGTTTGCACAAAACAGTGATTAGGAGGTGCAGTCAGGGGACATGTACCAGAGCTTTCAAAGGCTCTGGGTTTTGGAAAACCGGGCAGTTCTGTGGGTAGAGTTAAATAGAGTTTGTGACTACTGCGTGGAAGGATGAGAAAAGACAAGGGGAACCTGGGTAAACTGTTTCCTTCTGCCTTCTGGCCAGCGCAGAAACATCAGCAGAAATGCTGGGAACCCATGGGGCGTACCACAAGTCTCTCTGGGACATGTGAGGTCTGGCATGATGAACTTTGGTGCTGAAGGAGCTACGGGTGGGGGCAGCCTTGGTCCCTGAGTGCCCACTGGGTGAGAATGGCTGAGAGTAGTGAGGAGGAGACCCAGGCTGCCCTGCCAGGCTTCTGCTCCAGCGGGGCAATCTGTTCCCCTCCTTGTGGGCTCGTTCAGTCCCTTTCCACCACTGCCCATGGGCTTTGTGTATCCATCCTGCATTTCCCCCGCCCCTAGTCATACCCGATTCCAGCTGGGTTGGGCAGGCTGTTTTGTGTTGCCTTGGAATGTTCTACTGTGAAGGGACAGGGTGCCAGCTCAGCTGGGCACAGCTTGAGGGCAGGAGGTCACCAGAGGCGCCCCCCTCTACCAATAAGCTGCAGGGGATGCTGGGTGGTCCCCCACTCCTTGCTTCAGACAGTCTTTCCTGGTGGGCAGAGTTGATCCACTCAGACACCCTTGACCGGGCACGTTGAGTTGTCTTCATCTCCTTATTAGGGTCTCACTCACCCCGCTTCCTCACTCCTCACCTTGGGGTCTGCTCCCAAAGAAAGCCCTTGTGCCAAGCCTTTGTCCAAGGGTCTGCTCTGGGGTGAACTCAAGCTGTGAGGCATTCCCTAGGCCACAGGCGCTCCCTGACCTTGTTCTCTCAGGATTTTGTGGGGGACTGTACTGCTACGAGTAGTATGACTGGGTTTTCTGGAGTGGGGTTTGCAGCTTCTTGTGAGCAGGAGAACAGGTGGCCGGGACCTGGTGCACAGGTGAGGCTCACGGACACACACTCTGACTAGTAGATGGTGTGGCCAACTGACCCAGCACTGTCACCTCCATCAACATTTATTTTCCAATTTGTCATTAGTTTATTGAATGTTGGGGTGAACAGACATAACTTGGTGCTTCACATAGACATACGAGGAGGGACCCCAAAAAACCATAATTATTTTTTTTAAATTGTATATTTATTCTTGCATGTTGAAACTTGTCACCTTCAAAGTGCTCTCCATCTGATGCAATACACCTATCGAGACACTTTTTCCACTGCTCAAAACAGTGTTTCAACTCATCGATTTTGATGCCTTTTAATGCTTCTGACATTTTTTGTTTCACCTCAGCAAAACATTTCACTTTGAGGACTTTCTTTATCCAGGGAAACAAAAAAATTGTTTGGGGTGAGATCAAGTGAATAGGGAGGGTAAGGGATGAGGGTCATGCCATTTTTGGTCAAAAATTGTTGAACGCTCAGTGCGGTGTGGGCACGTGCACTTGTAAATCACCCATGTACCGGTTGATTTACAAGTGCACGTGCCCATACCGCACTGAGCGTTCAACAATTTTTGCACATGTAGCGGGCAAATCCACTGAAAGAATCTAAAAAAAAAAAAAAAAGGCACTGGAGCCAAACACAGCCTTTCCCAACAATGCTAACTGGTACACTGATACTGATGGGTTCCTAGAACACTTACCTATCGGGGGAAGCCTTTACAACAAGGGGCCTGTCCTCCAAAAAGTAAGTCTGGCTTTTCTGGGTCCCCCTCATTATCTCTAAGGAGAGAAGGAGGTAGACTTTGGATGCAGATCTCAGGATTTCTCAGACATGGATACTTGGCTTCAAGTGATGTCTGCTTGAGGTGGTGTCCTTGCCAAGGGTCGGAACACATTCTTGAGCAATAGGTTTTAGGATGTCCCTAAAGCCCAAGAGAGGGGGAGACCAAAGTGTCTTCCCTAAGGCCACCAAATTTTAACATACACCATTTGCATTTGTATAACAGAGTTCGCCTTTCAGATAGGTTTCACACAAAGACCTTATTACATAGGTAGGCTACTGGGTCCTTCTTGCCCCTGTCTGGTACCAGGGACACAGAGTGCAGTGAGTTGAATGTTTGTGTCCCTCCAAACACATATGCTGAAATCCCAGCTCCTATGTGATGGCATTGGAAGGCGAGGCCTTTGGGAGGTGATTAGGTCATGAGGATGGAGCGCTCGTGAATGGGATCAGTGCTCTTATAAAAGGGACCCCAGAAAGATCCCTCACCCCTGCCACACAGTGAGAAGACAGCCATCCACAGCCCAGAAGACAATCCTCTTCAGACTCCAACCACACTGGTGCCTTGGTCTTGGGTTACCTAGCCTCCAGAGCTGAGAGAAGTAAATGTTCGTTGTTTAAAACACCCATAGACTGGGTGTTTGTTATAGCAGCCCAAACTGACAAAGACACTGACATTCGAAAAGGTCAGTGACGTCAGAGGTCAAACAGGTCAGAGAAGTGAGCCACCAGGGTCACATGGCTATTTTTCTCAAAGCCAAGTTTGAGGGCCTGGTGACTGGAGTCCAAGTCTAACATGTCTGGGTGGACGGTGCCACCTCCATTCTCACCATGAATCCCATCCAAAGGGTTCTGGGTTGCCCTGGGATGGACAGCAGGTAAAAAGCAGAGGAGATACCAACATGTACAACTAGAAAACAAGTCAAAGTAGAGTGTATTGGAGAAATAGGAAAAACAAGATTTGTCATCAGTGGAAGAGAGAACAGAGAACATTACCATAGAACAGAGAGCGATTCTCCTTGACAGCCCAAGCCACAGGCTGTGCTGCAATCCTTTCCATTTTTGTATACTCTGTGAAGTTCTTCTTTTCTTCCTCCTTCCCTTGATTTCCCGTGTCTTCCATGCTTATGTACACAGAGAACCATTTCTCTTTCACTGACCATTTGGTTTTCGGGAGCATTTCTGCTATTTTTCTACATCCATTTGTCTTCCTCTTTGTTTAAGAAAAGGATCTTATTTCCGCCTCCAAGAGTCAGAAATCATAAAGACCTAGTGAATGTTTTTAAGAAGAAAAATGGCAAAACCAAAAAAGCCCTTTCTCTTGCTGTCCTCAAACCTGGGATGGTAATTCAAGTCCTGAAACAATATCAGCCTGGCTGGCATAGAAAGACTAGCTAGCATGTGGGAGGGCTGGAGAGCTCTGGAGTTTTCTCAAAGCGTTCTAGGTTCTGGATAATGCCAAGGGAGCTCTCCAAAACATGTCAGAGGGGACTTTAGCAAGGCTCTTTCTTGGGGTGACCAGGAGGTCAGCTATTCAGAGGTCTGGGGCACAACTGGCTCTTTCCTGGGCCTTTTTTCCTTGCTGAGTCCCTCCAAGGAGCATACAGAACCCCAGATACTTACAAGTTACTCATGCATCTAAAACAAAGTCTCATTTACTTTTTACTGAGACTTTATAAAAGAGAAAATCCACTGATTCTCCTTTTCTTAAGATCTTATGGAATGTAAATGAACCTTTTCTCCCAACATCAAATCCAGATGTGAAGATCATCTCATACCAACCAGATAAAAATATGATTAAACAATATTTTCTCAACATCTTTCTCTCATGTAATGTCTTCCAGCAGATACCTTGCGTAGATCCTAATAGAAGATGTGCCAGAGAATTGGAATTACAGTCAACCCTCCTTGGCTCCATGTATCTGACCCAAGAGAAATTAAGCGGCTCCTTAAGCCCCCTGGGGAGAGAGTATCTCATTGCCTGTACAGCTCTAATAATCACACCACCTAAACCTAATAGAAGAGGGTAAACACATTATTTTGCATGAAATTATGTTTCTTAATGAATTAATAATAGGGTTACAATTCTCAACTCAACAAGCAGAGAAACACAGAGAATAAAATAAGGGCAAGCAACTGCATTATAATTAGTTGGTCTTTGCAGTGCTGTTCAGGAATGCATTATCTCTGATTGCAGGGAAGGATGGGTGAATCATGGCCGGGTTGGCCCTCAGCTGCTGGGGCAGTCACATGTGAGGAAGGAGAGGAGAGGAGGCTGCGATGAACAACTCTGGAGTACCTAGCTCCAGTCAGAATGACCATTATCAATAACTCAAAAAATAACAGATGCTGGAGAGGATGTGGTGAAAAGGGAACGCTGCTACACTGTTGGTGGGAGTGTAAACTAGTGCAACCTCTGTGGAAATCAGTGTGGCGATTCCTAAAAGCTCTAAATATCGACCTCCCATATGACCCCGCAATCCCCCTACTGGGAATGTACCCTGAAGAACTCAAATCACCCTATAAAAAAGATATCTGCACATGTATGTTTATTGCAGCACTGTTCACAATAGCAAGAACCTGGAACCAACCATGCAGTCCATCTAAAGAGGACTGGATTTAAAAAATGTGCTGCATATACATGATGGGATACTACGCAGCCATAAAGAAGAACAATGAATTTTGCAGCAACATGGATGGAACTAGAGTCTGAGTGATCTCTCACAGAAACAAAGATCTGAGTATCACATGTTCTCACTCATATAGTGGACCTTGAACATCTATCATATTACTATAAGAAAAGGACTGACTGTGTTGGGGAAACTCTGGGGGGATAGGGAGGGGAAGGAAGGTGGGACTAATGGTAGTCAATATCTGTCTGGGGGCGGGGAGACACCCCTTATTAACAAGGGTTCCTGAACAATGCACATTTATATACCTAACCCTCAACTGTACCCCACAATTTTATAATAAAAAATGTTTTAAAAAAAATCACTCTCTTCTTATTTCCCTCTATCTCTCCAGACTATCCTTTATCCAGATTCTCTGACCATTCCTATTCCTTCTTTTATTCCTTTAATATTCAACATTTCAATGATATCTATTTTCATTCCTTCCTTTTTTCCCTGGGTGGCATACTGAGATGTTTGTAAGCATAGATGTAACCAGCATTACCATCAGCCAGAGGCAATCATCCATGAAATGATACTTTTCTGATGATTCCTTCTCATCTCAGTGGTGTTTCTCCAACATTGAGGTATGCCTTCAGCCATTCATGACAAATAAATATTCAGATTTTTAGACACATTCTAGAATAAATCAAAGGGTTATCTTTTTGCCATCGATGAGGAATCTGTGAATCAAAGGTCTAAAGAGATTTCCAGAGCATAATAACCATGAAAACAAATAATAACCTATTTAAGTCAGAGCCAAAAAAATCAGGGTGGTGCTAAGAGAATTCAGACAAAAATTAAATAGAGGCCACCTCTACTTTCCATTTCTATGTAGGAAGACATTCAGGGCAATTTATGTGAATACACAACTCTTAGAATGATAACCCCATCCTAAAATGTAAATCCCACTGCCTTGACCTCACCTAACTGATAAGGTGTGAAGAGTCAAGTGTCCGAATGGGAGACAATTCTGTGGAGAAAAAGCTTACATACTGCTGCCCTTTATAAACACTCTGCTGAGAAGGCAGAAGCAAGTAGGAATTCTTCTCCTGGAAGAATTGACATGGATTTGACATCAGTGACTGAATTTTTGTGTTTGTTTATAACCCATCCTTCACCAGCTTCCCGATTCTGCTTTATGAGATTAGAGAAGGCAAGAATCATCCTCACTCATCACCCAATTCACAGTAGTTTATTTGGTTTTGGAATAAAGTTCAGGCCTCGGCCTAAAAGTGGAAAATTTTGTAACATGATCTAAAAGGATGATAATTAACCTCGCAATTCTGTTTCTTTCCCCGAGAGAGAACACAATTTACCCAAAATTTTAATATTTGTGTTTATGTGTGTCTTTTAAAGCAGACTGTTTCCCTATAACTGCACAGCTTGAAGACTAAAAAAAAAATAACTGATCCTTTTTCTGACTCACTATAAATTGTGCCTGGTCCTGGCCATAGAGCCATCGGAGGATTGATTTAGTACATGACGAAGTTCCTTAATGGTCACTTTAAATGACCTATCTTCTCTTCCTGGATGTCCAGTGTCCTCAACTTTGCCCCAGAGCATTATGCTCAAATTCTGATATTATAACTCATGTTCTACAGAGCTGTGGAAAAAAATCCCTTAGAATAACTCCCTAGGGCTCATATTCTCTCCATCTCTCTTAAACTGTCCAGTCAAAATAGCAGAAGATTTTAAATGTTCCCAACATAAAGAAATGATAAGTGTTTGAGGTAATGAATATCCTAAATGCCCTGATCTGATCTTTACACATTATACGCATGCATCAGATGTAAAAATATCACGTGTTCCATAAATAGGTACAATTACTATGCATTTATAATTTTTTAAAAAGAAGTTTCCTACATGATTGAACCTGTCAACTCTCTGATGTGTTGCTAGGTGATCCATGTTCCAGAAAGGATCATCCTGGCCTAAGACATCAGAGGCATAGGAAGTATGAGGAAGGAAATTCCCAATTACTGGGACTTTAGGACATCTCATTCTTTTACTTATGAGTAGGTAAAAAAATACATATATTGAAATGGGCACCCTGCCCTCCTCTCAACTTCTATCTTCCTCTGGTGCCCTGCTGTTTCTTAGCCAGACTCACTCTCTCTGTTCCCTAACAGTGCCAAACAAGGGGAGGGGGACCAGACCTACACTCTAGCTCAGAATGGGCATTCAGAGGTCAGCCTGGACATTTCCTCTGCTCAAATCCTTCTCCTGAGAGGTCATTTCTACATTTCCTGCAGAGTCACCCCAAAGGTACCAGTGCTTTTTTCTTGTTCACTTAGTGACTGTCCTTAAAATTATACTCTTTGTGATGGTTAATTGTATGTGTTAATTTGGTTAGTCCATGGTACCCAGTTTGGGGTCAAACACCAGTCTAGATATTGTTGTGAAGGTACTTGTTTGATGTGATTAACATTTAAATCAGTTGACCTTGAGGACAGCAGAATATTCTCTATAATGTGGTTGGGTCTCATCCAATCTGTTGGAAGGCTTTCAGAGAAAAGACTGAGGTCCCCTGAGGAGGGAAGAATTCTGTCCCCAGGCTGTCTTCAGACTCAAGACTGTGATATCAACTCCTCCCTGAGTCTCCAGCCTGCTGGCCTGTCTCGAAGATTTGAATTTGGATTTGCTATTCTTCACAATCATGTGAGTCAATTCCTTAAAATAAATTTCTCTCTCTCTCTGCTTTCTCTCTTTTCTGTTTGACGAACACACTCCTAAAGGTACAAACCCAAGGCCTCCTAAAACCAAAGGAAAGGATCTGTAGACTATTTTCTGTACAGTCAGTATTTTCAGGCTCATTAGTTCCTCACCTGGTTTATATACTCCATCAATTACGGTTGAGCACTATGTGATTATCCAGAGAAATTCTAAAACCTCCCTGGAGTAACTACGTGATTCCAATGGCACTAAAATAGAAGATTTGATTTTATGTCTAAATTAATTCTTCAGCTATGTTGATACACTAAAGCTGCTTCCCTTTTTTTATACTTTTTCTTTCTTTCCTTTTCTTTTCTTTTTTTTTGGGGGGGTGCATTTTGTTCTCTGTTCTGTCATAAGGAACTCTTTGTTTTCTATAAAAATCTTGCTAGCTGGGCTGTTTTGCCTGGTATCTGGCATGCCTTTTTAATTTCTTTTTTTTCACTTGGTATGGAATTAACATACATACGATGACTATATGGAATCTAAGACCCTAGTACAAAATGTATTCTATTGCTCAAAGCACTATCAAAAGTAATACTTGAAATAAATTAACTTCCTTAATTCTTTTCTGGATTGAGTTGGAAAATTAATGTTAAATATATAAAATGTGCTATATTCCAAGAGGATCTAATAACATAAGCTCTAGGAAAGTAAGATTTATGAAATATTCTCACCTATCTGCTAATTAGCATTCATATAACTTTTTTTTCCAATTTTTTGCAAAATTCTGTAGAATTGAGAGGTGTGAGTAAGGAGATGGCAATGGATTTGAAAGAAAGCATTCAAATTAAGTCAACACTAAGATAGCTGGAAGCTGTTAACAAGTTTATTTGATTGAACTAATTTTTTGGAAGATATCAAAATAAGTCAACATGAATAGGTATGCCTGAATGATCTATCAGATGGATGCATTTATATTGGTAGCATCTGTGCTTACATAAGAGAACTCTGTATTTTCTTCTTTAAAATACATTCTCCTGATCTTTTGCCCACTGCTAGAAGCAAATGAACAAACAAAATGATGAATATATTATGACTTCCAAATGCCTGTCCCTTTACAAAAATGACCCAAAGAGAAAATTAAAGTTGTAGCTCTTTGGGCCCTTGGGCTTGTTCCTCTGACTACACAGGGTTTGACTGGATTCGAAGATCCTGAACAAAGCTAATCACCAGGAAAGCCTGGACATAGTGGCTACACATTCCCAAGCTCCATTCCTGGCTTTTTGAGTTAGAATCCCTAGAAACTGAACTCTGGAACTCGGTGTTTCAAAAAGTTCTCCTGGCAATTCCAAAATCACCCAGATTTGAGAACCATTCATCAAAGATGGAGATACACATTTTCTTCAAGGTAAAGCATATAGGCTTTTATGGAGGAAGATGCCTGGACCCTTTTCTTCCATTTAAAAATTTATTCTAGCCGGGTGTGGTGGCCCATGCCTGTAATCCCAACACTTTGGGAGGCCAGAGTAAGAGGACTGATTGAGCTTAGCGTTCTGGGCCAGCCTAGGCAACATAATGAGACCTCATCTCTACAAACAAACAAAACAAACAAAAATCAAAAAATAACCTGGGTATGGTGGCACGTTCCTGTAGTCCCAGCTACTCAGGAGGCTGAATCAGAGGGATTACCTGCACGTAGGAGGTCGAGGCTGTAGTAAGCCTCACTCCAGCCTGGACAGCAGGGTGAGACCCTGACTCAATTATTATTATTATTATTATTATTATTATTATTATTATTATTCTAACAACAGCACTCACACAAATTACTGAAAGGAAAAAAGTCATTCTTATTTTCTCCATCTTAATACTGTATGTTGTTTTAATTCTTCCACGATGGCTGGAGACTTTTAGGAACTGAAACAACTGAAAATAAATATTAGGAACTAATTTTATTTAATGTTTCATGTTTAATAGGGTTTAAATATTTTCATAGTGGCAGACTCAGACTCACTCACTGAATCAAGGGATAGGCAATACCGTATTGCAGGGTCTCCTGCCCTGCTCCAAGGGCGATTGCTAGAGGTTCCTCTTACCTGTTAGCGCCAGGCCTTACTCCCTGGAACACAAGGCTGTGCTCACTTCCTTCTGGGGCACAGCACTCATGTTGCAACTCTGGCTCTGCTTCAACCTCTCTGCAAGTCTGATACTTCAGTGAGAAACAACCTCCCTCTGTATGAGTTCAACTCCTTAGAGGTGGATTGAAAGTGATGGGAGGTATTGACTGAAAGTTACATGCTGAGTGTGGGTGTGGATGGAATTCTTGTTTTATATTTGTTTCTATTGCAGGTCCTTGGAGTTCCTGGCTTGGGGGCTAAGCCATGCTCTGACATAAAACATAAGAAAAGGAACACAAAAGAAGGTCACATTTGGTCTGCCGACCCAGGATTAAGCCTCTGGAAGTGGCCTGCAGAACTTTCAAGACTCTTATTATTTTGAAAGTCTAGTGTTTAAGTCCCTTAAACATCACTACTTTGCGTTAAACACCTGTGTAGTGTGGATACATTCTCTCTAAAATCACCCAAATTCTCCTTGAGCTTATTTATACTTTTAGTCTTTACTACCCTTGTGGTAGGTGTTCTAACCATGTCCTAGGACTCACTTAGGAAAGGCACATATATGCCTTTTCACTGGATCTGAAGGCATGTTTTTTGACGTTTCATTTGTTGACATTCCAGAATTTAATTTAACATTTATTTATCATCTTTATCCTTTGGCACTAAGGACACATATGGAAGAGAACAAAGTCCCTGTTCCAGTGACGCTTCCTTCTGGTTGAAGGAGACAAGATAAACAGTCAAATAAATATCGAATACAGTGGTGACAAGGGCTGGGTGGAATCACACAGGAACGAGCAGGGTGGGCTTCAAGATCTTATGCCCTATGCAGTGGTCAGAAGGTCCTGCACTTGGGGCTTAGTGGCCTTTGGTAGCTGTCTTGATAGTCATCATCTCATCTTTGGGTTTTGTAAGTGAAATACTATGGGACAATGAGGCATGCAGTGGGATCTTGGAGCCTTAGCCCCATCCTGCCTCCTGCCACCTCCACAGGACAAGTTCCCAGCCAGCCGCGTACTCCCTACCTTCTGGCATTCCAGGCGCCACTGGGTTTTCCCATCCATGCACCCACTCCTTGACCGCTGCCACCCTGTGGCCCCAGCTGAGATCTGGACATGAATGTGGGAAGGATTAGGATTTGGACACACAAGCCCTGCAGCATTTCAGGTCAGGCATGTCAAAGGTGGTCTCCATCTCGGGGTCTGCCGTACTGTATCTCTCTTGATCTAAATCCCAAGGGCATCATGGTGCTGAGCTTGTAACACCACCCTGTAACTTGGCCCCTGCATGCAGCACCCTGGCTACCAGGCTCCCCTTAGCTGCATCTTGAGAAGCTGGATGCCAGATAGAAATGCCATGCCCAGGTGGGGGAAGAGAGGTTAAACCAGGCATCTTCCCTTCCCACAGGTCTACCAGCACAACCCACAGTGGATGGACAGCCCCAGGTGTTTCTGAGGGTCTGCTCCCATCTACAAGCATGCCCCTGTCTTAGGAAGCATAACATTGAATAGCACATAAAAAACATGACAAGTTGAGGAGGTCATAAAAACATTAAAAAGCTTCCTATCTTAGAACCTTTAACCGCACTTTTCCCTGTGTTTTGAACAAGCTGTCACACATTTTCATTTTGCACTGGGTCCCACAAAGGTATGTAGTGGGTCTCGGGGTCGAGAGAGAGCAATGGATGGTGATTGGGGGAGAGAGAATCTCTCTGATAAAATGACATTTGGACAGAGTCCAAAAGGAGGGGAGAGTGAACCATGTGAATAACTAAGAGGGTTTCAGGTTATGGGAAGGGCAAGTGCAAAGGCCCTGTGGCATTCCAGGCACGTGGCAGAAGCTGTTGGAAGACATCGTGAGCGAAGAGAAGGTGGGTGGAATGCCAAAGGCTAGGTCGCCACATAGCGAGGCTATTGTGAGGACTTTGGATTTTACTCTGAATGACAGGGAAAGCCACTAGAGGTAGTTTATTATTTTCACTCCCTGGGGGTCATGTCAAGAAACGGCTTGGTGTGATTTGTACTTCAGAAGAAATTAACCATGAGGTTTCACGGGTTTTCCACAAAATGGCTCTGTTCTCTCTCATCCAACATTCTTCTCTATCCCTTTAGCCTGCTTGCTCCTTCTTCATAGCACTTCATCATCACTCAGCATGTTATGTACTTTTTTTATTCGTGTGTCTTCTCAGACTAGAATAACAAGGGCAGGAGGGCAAGGACTCATTCACCACTGTGCTCCTGGAGTGTCGATGAGTGTATGATACTTACTAGGTACTCGGTGATTCTATGCTGAGCGAAGGAATGAATGGATCCTTTCGGACAGATTATAGTGCATCTTGGGAAGCTGGATAATCTAGTGCTTTTCCTCACCTCCATGACCTCTGAAGAGTATCACCCACAGTCTCTTGGGTGTTCCCTCACCTCCATGGCCTCTACAGATTGTCACTCACAGTCCCCTGGATGCTCCCTCACCACTGCAGCCTCTGTAGATCCTCATTCAAAGCTATTCAGGCAACATACTCACTCCTTACATAATTCTTTTAGACACAGACCTACATCTATCTGCCTTAACCTCAGTCTGTTGTCTTCCCTCTGCCTCTTTGCCCTCCTGTTTGTTTCCATTTAAAAATCTTTTCCCTGGATATCCATGTAATGGGTTTGTTTGTTAGACAACATTTGGAATGAACAGGGGGTCAGTAAAGTGTAAAGGCCAAGAGCCTCACAGAGTTGCCTGCAAACCCTAATATCTTCACCTATTAGCTGTGTGACCTTGAAAAAGCCACTTACCCTCCATGGCCCTTAATTTCTCCATCAATAATATGGGGGCAGACTGAGAGACTATTTTGTTGCCAGACTTTTCTAAGGAGTAAGAGAGGCCACATTTGTGAGGTGCTTGACATCATGTCTAACGGTATTGCATACAGTCTGAATAGAATAGATGCGTTTTTTATTATTATTATTTCTATTTCAAAGATATGGGTTGCAACTCAGGGTTAGGTCCATAAGTGGTCATTGTGCAGGTAAAGTTTGGGTACCTTTATTGATGTTACGTGTCCCTCCTCTCTTCCCTGATAGTGTCCCACTACTGCCAGTCCCTTTCTTATAGTATCATGATAAATGTTCAGTGTCTGCTTATGACTGAGTACATGTAGTGCTCAGATCTTTGTTTCTTGGATAAGTCACTAAGTATTATAGGCTATAAATCCATCAAAGTAGCTGTGAAGTCCATAATTCTGATGTGTTTTAATTAAATAAAAAGAAGAAAACAAAACTATTCTATAATTCCACTACCCAGAAACAACCATAAGCAGTTTATGACAACTTTTACTATAGTTAAAAAGTTTCTCCTTCCTCCTAAGAGTTCATACATCTAAATTAACTGTTCTCCAGTCCCTGACCAGCACCACATAGAACAATACCAACTGAGTTGAACTAAGTACTGGGCCATCTTGGTCATCTTCCTGGACCCTTTCCACTTTATCAATGGGCTTCCTTTTAGAGTATGTATCCCAGAAGTGGAAAACACGTAGGCTGATTAGTGAAAAGTGTCCTGGGACTATCATCTTGACCTAGACTTTGGCTTCTAAGAACACAGCCTAGGCTGTCGTGACTCATTTCCTTGGGATTCTTTCCCAACCCTTGTCCTTTTTTGCATAATTTCTTCATCCTCAGTAAAGTTCTGTACATTTATCCTGCTGGATGGCATTTCATTAGTTGAGCTCATAAACCTAGCCCCCTGAGACCATTTTGAATCTTGATTTTATCATCCGGTGCATGAGTTTCACACTCCACCAGCATATTTTCTATGTTTATAACTATGTTCTTAACAAAATTGTTAATCTAAGACATGCTACCAGTGACCTTTCTCAAGCTTGACTGTTATCTATATCTTTTGACATCATAAATATCTGCATCAACCTAAATTTACCATTTTCTGGGATATATGTCTCCTATTGTTCTGTAGTGATATCATGAAATGTTTTTGTCACGTGCTTTGTTAAAAAATCAAGATTCGCCATAGAATCTTGAATGGACTAAATTGTATCTCTCCTACCTCAAATTTATATAGAGAGTCTCTAAATCCCTATGTGACTGTATTTGGAGATAGGGCCTTTGGGAAATAACTAAGGTTAAATGAAGTCATAAGGATGGCTTCCTAATCCAATAGGATTTATGGCCTTATAAAAAGAGGAAAAGAGAAATCTCAATCTCTCTCTCTCTCTCACTCTCTCCCCCCCCTTCATTCCCTACCCCTCTGTTCATACACATGAACCACCAAGGAAAGGTCATGTAAGCACACAGTGAGAAGGCAGCCATCTGCATGTCAAGAAGAGGACCCTCACCAGAGAGCCCAACCGTACTGGTGTCTTGATCTTGAACTTCCAGCTTCCAGAAACTGTGAGAAAATAAATGTTTGTTGTTTAAGTCATTCAGTATATGACATTTTGTTGACAATCATCTTTGTGACACTTTCCATAGCTTTCAGAATAATAACCCTATCCAAAGATTAAGTTCAGCTAAACTTTCTCTTAGTGAATCCATCCTGACTTTCAGGAATGACCCCCTCTTTTGTAAATGGTCACAAAACTTTTGTTAAATGATGGATTCTGGACTTATCCGTGGTATCCACACTAAATATGCTTTTTTTTTAGTTTCAAGAAACCACCTTATTTTCCTTTTGAAAATCCGAACTTTTGATCATATCTTATCTTCTGGCATTATTCCAGACCACCATTATTTCTCAGAGATTACCTCTGGTAGATGCATAATCACACCCACCATTTCTCCTAGTAGCCTGAGACCTGACAAATGTGAGAAGTGAAAACATCTATAAGTTTCTATCTCCTCATGTCTCCTCTTCGTATCTCCTGGGCCCAGCACAGTGCCTGGTCTGTGGTTGGTACTCAGGAACTGTTTACTCAACTATAACTAAGTTACTGAAGAATGAATAGCGGTATCTAGTTTGTCAGCAACTCAGAGTTGTTAAAAGGTTAAAAGGATATGAATGTGGGCATGCCTAGTAAGCTACAAAGCACCTTATAAAAAGTCTCAGCTCAGCCAGGCGTGGTGGCGCATGACTGGAGTCTGAGCTACTCCGGAGTCTGAGGTGGGAGGATTGTTTGAGACCAGGAACTGGAGGCTGCAGTGAGCTAGGATTGGACTGCTGTGCTCCAGCCTGGGTGACAGAGCAAGACCTCATGCCTTTAATTTTTTTTTTAAAGTCTCAAATTATAATCATCCCTCAGGGAGCCTAGCAGAAAACATAAATGAGTAGCACGTTGGGAGTGAGTGTAGGACATAACGGGAAATAGATCGTACCATACTAGAGGCTGTATGAGCCTTGCTACAGGGCATATTAGCATCCGCTAACCATTGTGTCAGATGGACCCCAACACACATGATGGCTAAAACATAACAGAATTTTACTTCTTACTCACACAATTGTATTTTGGTTTAGGCAAGGGGAAGGGAAGGAATCTCCGATCCACACTGTCATTCAGGGAAAACAGTAGGGCAAAGAGCCTTCTGGGAGCTGCTTAAGGTAGGTTTGCATGGGCCAGACCCAGAGGAAGTGCCCAGAGCTTCTACTCACATTTCATTGGTTGAATCTCCATCCCATGGACACACACTACTCGGTGGAGGCTGAGAAATGCAATTCAGCTGTGTGCCAGGAAGAAGTGAATTCGTTTGGTGAATAGTCAGCCTGTTTCTAATTTTAAATCTGGGTAACTACTAAAAATTTTTACAAACACTATTTGGCCAAAGCTGTGTGGGCCAAACAAAACATATTCGGAGACTGAATGCAGCCCAGGGACCCCCCGTTTGCAATTCTGCACTGCATAAATGTTAAGTGCCATATTATTACCTAGGATGTAATTCTTCAGGGTATTGAGATCTGAACTCATTTAAAAGTGGTATATGATTGCTTTAGAATGTGGTGGGTTCTTTTTTTTTTTTTTTAACTTTTCATACTTCTCATGTAGAAACCTCTCCAGTTATTTTATTATTTTATACACTGTTTTCTCGACTACTGTCTTTTAAAAACAGCATGTAGGAAAGTATTTGTTCCTGGGGTGGGATTGGCAGTTGAGGGAAACTGCTAGGGGAGGGAGGGGCACACCTCATCAACAAGGATACCTGCATAATAATTGTTTATATACCTAACCCTGAATTGTACCCCATAGCTTTAAAATTTTTTTTTAAAAAAAAAGAGAAAGTATTTGTTCTTGCACCTCATTTCCCTCCAAATCTTTCAATAGTCATCGCCAGCCACCTTATCTCACTTTTGCCCCAGATGATTTTCTTCTTGGAACTGCCTAGAGCCACCCTTGCCAAAGTCTTTTCTCACAAACTGACTGGGCAGAGTTTCCACATCTGGCTGGTGGAGACAGTGGGATGACATGGGGAGAGGTATAGTCGGACAGCAAGCTGGAGGGCCCTCTGTGCTTGCCTGGCAGCCTCTCAGACCCTCCTTCTCCTCCCCTTTCTATCCTTCCTCTTTTTGCCTGTGGTGCAGTGCTCAGATACTTCAAATCTATCGTGCCGTGGGAACACCAACAGTGGGAAAAAATTATATTTGAAGTAAAAGGAAAATGTTAATTTCCAGTCACTCGAAACGATCTCCCTCTCCAAGCACTCTTTAACAAACAAAGGCCTTGTTGAAGGCCTTGATCTGCTTTAAAGCTGTAAAGAATTGCTAGGAAAGAAACATACTTTCTTTAGAATCCAAGGAGATATATCACTGATTAGTAAAAACTACCAAAATGAATGAAGGTTGTTTTTCCCAAGAAGCCTGTCGTCTAGAGGAAATAAAAAGACATACATAAAAAAGTCTGTGTTACTAGGAATGTATCGATAGGTTTAAAAAAGACAGATGGAGAATATAAATCTTGACAAAGAGGTAAAGAATTGACCAGCCTACTATTCAACCATGAAAAGGAATAAATAATGTCTTTTGCGATAACTTGGATGGAATTAAAGACCATCATCCTAAGTGAAGCAATACAAAAACAGAAAACCAAATGCCACATGTTCTCACATATGAGGAGGGATACCCCCAAAACCCTGAAATTTATGTATGAAGAATTGTGTATTTATTCTTACATGTTTAAACTTCAGTCACCTTCAAAGTACTCTCCATTTGATTCAATACACCTATTGAGATGCTTTTTTTTACTGTTGAAAATAGTTTTTGGACTCATTAAATTTGATGTTTTTTAGTCCTTCTGTTGTTTCTTGTTTCATCTCTTCATATCAGCAAAGCATTTTCCCTTGAGGACTTTTTTCAACCTGGGAAACAAAACAAAAATTACTCGGGACAAGATTGAATAAAGAAGGAGGGTGGAGCATGGGGTCATGCTGTTTTTGGTCAAAAACTGTTGAACACTCAGTGTGGCATGGGCAGGTATGCTCATAAATCATCCATCATGAAATGAATAAATGCATTGAAAGAATCTCCAAAAAAATAAAATAAAATTCACTGAAGTCGAATGCAGCCTCTCACAACACTGTTAGCTAGTATACTGATGCTGATAGGTTCCTAGAACACTTTCCTAGCAGGGGAAGCCTGTATTACAAGGGGCCCACCCTCTGAAAGATTATTCTGAGTTTTTTTGGGTCCCCCCTCATATAAGTGGGAGATAACCGAGGCATATGGTATGGCATAATGTACACTGAAGACGAAAAGTGGAAGAGTGGGAGGGTGGTAGGGATGAAAAATCGTGGGGGCGAAGGGTACACTTAAAACCCAGACTTCTTCACCAATATACAATGCATCCTTATAATCAAAAATCATTTGTACCTCCTAAAGCCATTGACGTAATAAATAAATACATTTAAATTTTAAAAAAATATGACCAAAACCTAATGTTGGCAAACGTGTTTAAAACAGAGATGCCCCCATTTGCGAGTTTCTTAATCCATTGGGGCTGCTATAGTGGAAAACTATAACTGAGTGACTTCTAAACAACAGAAATGTATTTCTCACAGCTGAGCTGGAAAATTGAAGATCAAGATGCCGGCAGATTTGATGCCCAGTGAGTCCGTTTCCTGACTCAAAGATGGCACCTTCTCACTGTCTTCACATGGTGGAAGAGGCAAGCAAGCTCCCTTGGACTCATTTTCTAAGATCATGAATCTCACTGATGAGAGCTCTGCCCTCATCATTTAATCATTTCCCCAAAGCCCTACCTCCTAATACCATCACGTTGGTCATTACATTTCAACATACAAATTTTGGAGAGACAAAAATATTCAGACCACAGCAGTGAGAGTAATAATGGTACAGCCAACCAGGAGAATAACTTACCAGTGTGCATAAACATCTTTTAGTGTAATATCTTTGTCCAAACAATTTTACTTCTAATCATTTATCTTAAAGAAATAATATGACAGGCATGAAAATGTACGTGTATATGTATTGATCTGATTATAGCATGGCATGTAATGGAAAAAATTGGAAACACTTGAATGTTAATTTATAAGAGACTGATTAAATAAATTATGGCACATACATATATATATAAAGAAGCATCATGTAATTATTTTAAAAGATAAAGCAAATCCATATGGGTTGAAATTTAAAGACATCTACTATTTACAGCAAATGATAAAAGGGGATTAATTAAACACAGTATAATCCTAATTAGGGAAAGATGTGATTATAAGTGCATTAGAATGTCCAAAAGGATACTTACTAAATTATGTACCAAAGTGAGTAAAGGGGATTCTAGGGATTGGCGAGTTATAATCGTGTCACCATCACCGTACTCATCATTATCAACATTATCATCATCATCATCATTTGAGGGGAACATACTATGTATCAGACACTAAACTAGGCAATTTACAAATACGACCTCATTAAATCTCTATGACAATTCTGTAAGGTACTGTTATGTGGAATTTAAATATGAAAAAAGTAAGGCACAGAAAGATAATTTGGCCAAGGTCTCACAGTTAATGAGTTGCTGAGCTGGACTCTAACAGCTCTGCCTGCCTTAAGAGCTCGTGTTCATTCCAAAGCACCATAACTGTGTAAGATATATTACCCAGCCTCCAAAAAAGCAAGGTTATAATCTAATACAGGGCGGTGGAGGGGGGGAGTGTACAACTGGGAATGGCGATGGTAATAATAATGAAAACAATTACTAAAGCTTATTTAGTGCTTACTTTTTACCACTAAGTGTATTATATTTAATAACATGTTTAAACTCACAGCCACTGTGGGATCGATGCTGTTATTAACCCACTTTACAGAAAAGAAAATCCAGGCTCAAAGAAGGTCAGGAACTTTTTCAAGGTCACACAGTTTCAGTTTCTTAATGTTTCGCTACTCTGCCTACACTACCTCTAAAAGTGGCATAAAAAAAAGAACCAATGAATTTTCATGAGTGATCAAGAGACAAGATGACTTCCAAATAGACTTGTAAGCCTTCTGAGGCTGAGGACCTTGTCTGCCTCTTCCCTGCTGTGTTTCCAGGGCTTAGAATAGAGCCTGGCAAATAATAAAAGTCTGTTGAAAGAACAAATGAGCATTCTGGAAGAGACATGTTAGCAAGACCGTGCAGAACTGTTAGATTTGGGTCGCGGGTGAATGTGTCAGGTGAGTAGGTACATCTCAGACAGAAGAGATTATGTGAGCTAATGCACTGGGTCCTAGAGAGGAAACATAAAAAAGGGATATTTGGCTGAACAGTAAATGTCATGAAAGGGGCAATGAAAAATCAGCTTGAAAAGTTCAGTTAGAATCAGGTCAAAACGAGCTTTGAATGGCAGGCAAAGGAGGTTGGGTTTTAGTTAGTAAACAAAGGGATATTTTTCTCCAATTTTTTTAGTGAAAGATTAGCAGACACAGAGCCAGACATTAATTAACAACCAGTAAGACAAAATGAAGAAGAGAAACTAGAACAGGAGATTGAGTAAGAATATTATCTAATAGGACAGAGGAGAGATTGGGAGACTCCAGGTTAATGAAGTTATACTGAGAATGGAGAGAAGAAGAATGCAAAAGATATTGAGAAGGTAGACCTGGTAAAAAGTATCTTTGGAATTGGTTCAAATAGCGCATTTGGATTGTTTTTAAGTGAACTTTTTTTGACAGTCTCCTCACTAGGAAATGGGGTTTATGTCCCCTTCTCATGAACATGAGAAGGCTGTGACTGCTTGAATCAAGTAAGGCATAAGAGAAACGTGACGACTTTCAAGGCTCAGTCACACAAGTTCATTCAGCTTCCACCTGGACAACCACCTTGTTAGAGGTCCAACTACCCTGAGACCTCCATTTCAGAGAAGCCACACAAAAGCACTTCATTCAGCTGCCCCAGTGGAACCCCATCTTCCAGCTATTCCCACCAAAGCAAGAGAATTCATGAGTGGACCCTCTTGAGCCCTTCAGACTGGCCCATCTGCCAGTTGAATGCCACCAAGTGACTGCATTCAAGGCCAGTGGAACTAGACGAAGTGCCCAGTTGAGCTCTGCATGAATTCCTGACCCGTAATATTGCGAGCTATGTTAAAATTATTATTTTAAGCCGTTAAGCGTTGAGGGTGATTTGTCACACAGCAACGGAATTTGGGGGGATGCAAGTAGGTGTTAATAATTATGCCAAAACAAGCGCTTCACCTCAGTGTGGTCTAACTCTCTACAAACTTCTTGAGCTCTTGTTCATTATTACATTACCAAAATCCCGAATTGCATACTAACAAACATTTGTTGATTGAATAAGCCATTTCTTTTTGTCTCTTATTAATACACACCTTACATAAAGTTGACAGATCTTAAGTGTACAGGAAAAGGAAGTTTCAAATATAGATAGACCCATGCAACCACTATACAGATCAAGATAAAGAACATCCATTTTCATCTCTCCTGAGGTCTTCCTTATCCCCCCTCCTGGCTTATAACTCACCCCAAAATAACATCACACCATTACTTTGATCTTTAACACCATAAATCAGTTTTGTCTGTTGATGAACTTCATAAAAATGAAGTCATAAAGCACGGACTTGCTAAAATTATATCTGTCAAAGTCATTCATGTTGTTGTTTGTAACAACAGCTTGTTCTTTTCCATTGCCAGGTAAAACTTTATCATATGAATATACCATCTACTCTTGATGGAGATTTTTGGATACTAACTTGTGGGGGCTGTTATTAACAATGCTGCTATAAACATTTTATATATGTCTTTTGATCCATCAGTTAACAACTCAATAAGGTCCTTTTAAAGGAACTTTTAGAAATCACTGGCTCATTAGACTCATTCACTTTGTCAATTTCTGGGAACAACACTTTTAAAATATTGCCAACATTTAGCACGTGATTACTAATTTACTTGCTACTCTTTTACTGACAGCCACCTTTTCCAACCCTGTATACTCAGAAGGGGTGAGGGGAATGGTAATAGTGTTATCTTCAATATGCCTTTGTTAATATTATATTTTCCCAAGTTAATTATTAATAGAGCCTACTTGCACTCTTAAAAATACTCCTGTCTTGATGGTGGGTTTTATAACCACCTGGGTTTTTACACTCCAAGCAATATACTTTAAGGAGAACAGGCTGAATGAGAGACGCACCTTTCTTTTGTAAAGTGTAAGAAACATGATAATGACCATGTGAGTGGTTTGCATGAATGTTCTCTGGCAAAAAAAAAAAAAAAAAATTAAGAAAGCACATACATGAAAAATGAAGATCTGGACATTGATTCTCCTCAAGTATTTTTATCTGTGACCATCTGATAAGTCATCTTTATCCATTCCCAGAGTACTTGACCCCTAGTTTGAAAAAGGTAGTATTCAACAAAGTTAAACAGGTTGAGTTAAGATAGGACATTTCAAAATATTTACTATGATAATGTTCTTTAGGAATTTCCAAGAGCTGCTCATTTGTCTGGTTTATTTCATCTAAAGTGAAGCTCCCACAGAACTCAATTGAATTTACTAATTAAAAAAAAATAAACTAACTGGTTGTTCGGGAACTTAAACTAATTAATTATGGAAAAGCAGTCTGATGAACACAAGGGCCTTTGTCAAATAATTTTCAAAAATCCATTCATTCATTTATTCAACAAATATTTCTTGAACTGTAAATACAAACCAAGTATGGCACCAGGTACTAAAAAAACATCGGTGAACAGAGCAAACATGTCCGCACATGCTAGGAGTTTGCAGTCAATGAAAAATGACAGTAACATAAATACAGAGCACTGAGGGAGCCAGAGTCCTATAGGAGGAATTATGGGAAGAGACTTTACAGTAAATCTCACTCAAGGGGTGTTTTTATTGCTTTTGGCTTATAATTTAAAGAAAAGACACATGTCATATTCAAGTATAGATCTGAATGTTTGTTACCTGGCCTTTGATCATTAAAGCCATCAGCCTTGTAGCAGACTGAACATAACTGACCAATGTGACCTTAGATCCTGCAATGCTGTTGTTTAGAGGACTGTTTGCATTTCTGTTGGAGTCTCTAAACTGTGCATTGCCTGTCACTACACTTGATAGACATGTCGAATTTTACACATCTTACTTTTCAAGTTAGGAACCGACTAAGTCAATATTTCACATATTAACACTTAAAAGGAAAGCCATGGTGTTTTATTTAAATTTACACGTTATAATCCTTCACAGAGCTATAAACAGAACTCTGGTTCATTAAATCGGTAATGATTCTTCCCTGCTGAGAACATTTATTTCTATTTAGTTGCAAGCCACAGATTCATTCCTACACCTAAGCAAAGGGACTTCGATGAGTTGTTATCTGAGGTTTGCCAAAAGGTTTGTTTCAACATTACTGTAACCTTCAGCCCATGGAGTTCTATGAAGTAGCCAGCATTGCAATTAGTATGTTTCCAAGAGACAGTGATTCTAAAGTCACCTAACACATGTCCGTCACATAGATGTTTAGAAATCTGAATGGGTGAAAATGATTCTTTAATATTAAAAACTTATTAGGAAGGAGGCCAACATTTTAAGCTCTTATCAATCTAAATGAGCTTGTATTATCATCTTATCCATCCAGTTGCCTAAAAGGACCCAAGAAAAGACAAGAGAATAGCTCTTATCCTAAAACTTCTCTTTCTTAATGTCACCGCCTTGATTAGAAAATTTAAGAGGAAACTGGGACTGCTCAGGTTCATTGAGAAAAATTGCCCATTATAAATGATCCTTAGGCACAGAGCTGCACCTTGGTCTCCTCTCCTTTAGCCCAAGTGCTAGAGGACTACAGAAAAAGATTGCTCTCAAGAAGTTTTCCTTCAGTCATTTGGTGATGGCTGCCTCCCTGAGCTATGCAGAAATGCACTAGTGACCACATCTGGGCTGGGCAATTGCTGTCATCTAATAGTACTGTCTGCCACAATCATGGGGGTGAGGAGAGGCAAGTCAGATGAATGTATTTTCCATTTCTGTGCTTCAAAAACCACAATTACAGGTCTAGCAATAAAACTTTAAGTTGGTTGAATTTCAAAGTTCAAGAAGTGAAAACCCTCATCTCCCTAGTAATTGAGATTAGCTTATCAGACTGATCATTCCACCACTCTCCCCTTTTGCCAAGTCTTCCAATAAACTGCTCGTGGACTGTCACTGGACTGGATGTTTTCTCCTTCCTAAACTAAGATTACAAAGTATATTTTTTAATGGAAAGAAATCTTAAAAGTTGGTTTAAGTGTCATCATTTTCTAAGTAAAATCTGTCAGTCCAAAATAATGTAATTCCATGATTCAGAACATCTAACTAAATTATCAATTTATACAACATAAACAAAAAAATTAAACAAGTTCTTTGATGAACTGACTAGTTACATTCACGGGCAGGAGTCCAGTCTTTATGAACTCCAGCCCTTGAGTCAGCTTCCTGGTTCCTCCTGTTTCTCCGACTTTCTCCACGTGTAACTTTAGCCGAATTGCTTAATTCCTCTAAGCTGTGTCTTTCCTTGTTATACGATGAGTATTGTAATAATTCCTTCTTTGCAGGTTGTTTTGAGGAAAACCTGAGATAATCCTGGTAAAACACACATGACACATTGGATGCATTCAATAAATATTAGCTGTCATTATCACAGCATAGAAAAACTTGGGAGAGTGTTTTGTTTTTTGTTTTTTGCCTTATTACCTCATTTGAAGCTAGATGAAAATATATGTAACTTAGTTTTACAAATTATTTCAGCTGAAATAATTATTTAGTTAGTCCATAGTATGTCTCCCTTTCTTCTGTTGTCACAGTTGATTTCTATGTTTTAAGATTCTTTTTTTTTTAAAGCAGAATTTATTAGGAGGACAAGAAAACTCCCACGGTGGGAGGAGACCCAAAGGGGTTGCCCTGTTTTGAAGTTTTAAAATGCATTTAAGTATGCTTTACATGTGGAAAGTCCTATAATATCCAAATAATTAATGCCAAAATAAAATAGGAATTACCTTGTCATTTTTAAAATTATTTTTTATGTGCAAACACGACCTCAAAATTAATGGGCTGATTTTTTTAATTACATCAGCAGAAACTCTAATGTTTGGAAAAATTCCTCAAATGTCTGGAATCTTTCATAGACATTCTAAGACTCCAGGGGTGTTCACTAAGGCGCGCAGAATAATCAGAGACATGATTGTAATTACTCAAAAGGGTATACTGTAGCTACATTTAAAGGTATCTACTCAGTTAACTGGTAGCTCCCACTGGTGGTACCAAGGCTACTACCCTGGTAGCCTTTCAGAACCATTTTATTCTCCCTTCCCTACAACTGTGAATTGGGTTGATGATGGATTGACCTCTTTATCCTCTTCTTCTTTCAGACCCATTGATCATTGACTACATTTACAATGTGGGAGGATTCTCCTAAGCATACAAATATTAATGTCTAATCCTATTTGCTTTATATAAGGTAGATTTACCTGAATGACAAATACTGCAACTTTTATAGGAGCTTCTATTCATTTTGTGGCATACATTTTAATGGTAGCTTGGTTCTCGTGGTGTGCATGGGTGTGTGTGTATGTGTGTGTGTTTCTTTTTTTTTTTTTTTTCTTTTTGAGTCGGAGTCTCACTCTGTTGCCCAGGCTGGAGTGCAATGGGACACTCAACCTACTGGGCTCAGGTGATCCTTCTGCTGTCTGCTGGGAGCACTCCCTCAGGTGGGCGGTGTGTTCCTCCTTGGAGGAGGAACTGGGCGTGCAGCTGTGTCTATCAGTGTCTGCTGGTGAACATGCCTTAAAAGTGACGTTCTCCAGAGTGAGGTAACTAAAAATGACCTCCTGGAGGCAGAAAAAAAAATTAAGAATCTACATTTATCTCTTACTTCATCTTTGTATTTAAATTGTGGTAAAATACACACTATACAAAATGCACCGTCTTAGCCATTTGACTTTTTAAAGTCTGCAGTTCACTAGTGTTAAGTAGGTTCACATCGTTGTACAACCATTGCCACAACTCTTTTCAACTTGCAAAACTGAAACTCTATCTTCAAGAAACAATAATCCCCATTTCTCCTGACCTCCCATCCCCTGGAAACCATCCATCTGAATTTGTGGAATCATACGGTTAGCTGTCTTTTTGTGACTGCCCCACTTCACATAGCATGATCTACTCCAGGTTCATTTGTGATGTAGCGTGCGTCAGAACTCTCTTCCTCTTTAAAGCTGAATAAATAATATTCCATTCCATGTATCTACCACATTTTCTTTATCCATTTGTCTTAGTCCATCCATTTGTGCTGTTATAACAAGATACCTGAGACTGGGTAATTTATGAAGAGCAGAAATTTATTTCTCGCTGGTCTAGAGGCAAAAAGTTCAAAATCAAGGCACTTGCAGTTCAGCATCTGGTGAGGACTGCTCTCTGCCACCAAGATGGCACCTTGTTACTGCATGCTCCAAAGAGGATGAGCGCTCTGCCCTCAAATGGAGAAAAAGAAGGACAGAGTGGCAAAAGGGACAACACAGTGTCCTCATAAGGCAGAAGAGACGGAAGAAAGGAGCAAACTCACTCTTCAAGCCCTTCTGGCAGGGCATTACTCCCATCTCTTAATCACCTCTCAAGGTGATCTAATACCATCACTTTGGGGAGTAAATTCCAATGTACGAATGTTGGAGGGACACAGGCATTCAAACCATAGTGTCATTCATCTGTCGATGGCCACATGGATTGTTTCCATCATTTGGCTATTGTGAATAACGCTCTATGGACAAATATCTCTTCAGGACCATGCTTTCGATTCTTTCGGATATACACCTGGAAGTGGAATTGCTAGGTAATATGTTAACTCTGTTTGTAGTTTTTTGAGAAACCTCCGTACTTCTTCCTAAAGCAGCTGTACCATTTCACTTTCCCACCAGCAGTGAGTAGGAGTTCCAGTGTTCCAATTTCTCCACATCCTCACCAACACTTGTTACTTTCTGATTGTTCTCAATAGTAGCCATCCCAATGGGTATGAGGTGATGTTTCATCGTGGTTACTTCTTCTTTTTGACACTTGTGTGTGATACATAATACAAACACAATTATTACAGTGACAGGTGTATGAATTTACTTACTCAGGAGCAGGGGCCAGCCGGGGGTCCTAGAAAGGTCACTTCGGGGTCTCTCAGTCAGATGATGAGTCTTTTAACATGTATTGGGGCAAGGCTCAACATTTTATAATATAAATAAAGTTGGAAGATCAAAAGAACTTAGAGACAGCAGTTTTAAGGGAGTATACATCGGGGTCCAGAAAAGAGTCTGGAATCCTTAGACTGTGTCTGCTTAAAAAATCCACATAGAACTGCTATCATTTGACTTGCACCAAAAACACACATCAAAACCTAAAATTAAAATGTGCAAAGTTCACTTTTAGAAGAGGAGTCAAAGTTGAAAGAAATAGTAATAAAACTGAATAGAATCTAACGATGGTAAAATCGACAGAAATAAAACCTATTGACAAGAAGAGAGATATCTCTTCTTAACTCTCTTTCTAGCTGTTCTCAGAGGCAAAACCCAATTTAGTGCATGGAAAATGTCAATGTTGAGGTGTTTAGGGCAAACTTGAAACGATCGGCACAGGATTACCCTGGTTTTGTTTGGAAACTGGTGACTTAAATAACTGTGTGCCAAAAACAGCACTGTGAGATGATAACAAAAAATAAATAGAATCAGACAGTCCTATTAGACACGGCTCTTGTCTGTGTAAGTTCACCTACTGAGTGAATGTCAAAATACGCAAGTGCACAAATGAACTTTCCAAGGGCTCTCTAGTGGTTTTTGTATTAAAAGCCAAGTCATCTTTTTCCATCCAATTCCTTTCAAACAATAGAGTGCCTGGTTAAGATGAAAAGCAGATAGAGATTTCTAAAAGATACTTAGAAAATATAAATCTTGGATATCATAATTATGAGCTACCATCGAAAATATGAAAGACTAATTTAGATTAACCAGTGTATACATTAAGTTCTACTGAGGAATTACATTTATCCCACCAGAAATCAAAGTGACTTGAGACTAGCAGAAAGTGAGCCAGTGATGTGTTCCAAAGGGAAGCCTTGCATTTTATGGTAACCATCACAAGCTCCTAAGATTTGACTAACGCTTGAAAAGAGCAGCAATGATGAAATAAAGCACTAACAAATTTGGCTTCTAAGACTTTACTTGCGTGTATGTCCCACGTGCTTTTAGAAACCTAGCTAGCTCAAGTGATCTCAAAAACATTGTATGAATAAAATGTTATCGGTGAGGTTTGAACCATTCATGAATATCCAGGTGTCTGAAAAGTGCCTAGAGTTATGGAAATCATTGTAATAATAAAGTAATCTGGATGTCTCCTAGGGTGCAGAGCTGGATTGTTATTCTCCACACTACCAGATGCAAAGCCAAATGTTCTCTGTTCATTAAAAAAATGCATCTAGAGTTGCCCATATTCATAAACAATATTTGCTTGCATGAATTTTCCATTTCTTGTGATATTATAGCTGTGATAAAGTAGCAAAACTACCCTCCTAGATTAAGGCTAAAAGAAGATAAACCTTTACAAGCAGCATCTGCCATATCCCTGAGATAAGAGAGGGTTTGGTTTTTGTTGGTATTTTGGTTTGTCTTCACGATTAAATTGACACAGTGTGGGGAAAGCAAATGTAAGCCCAACATTTGTGGTCAGTTCAGATCCCCAAGGGTGAGCATATCGTGCATAAAAAGACTATTTAGCACTTTAGATTTTATTATAACCAAGTTGTTCCAGCCTGTTCTAAAATACTAGATAAAGATACTTAATAAAAGTTAAATCACAGATTGTCACAAAATAAAAGATTTTAAAACTAGCCTAAGAGCAGCTGTATATGAATACCAAAAAGAATGGCCTCGACTTGTCATGTAAAATTCAGCTAACTCGGTGTGTTTGAGTCCCAGCGAAGAGATGTTAGCTGCCAGAAGAATCACAATGGACACTGCTGAGTTCCTGAGCTGGGATGCTAAAGGCAAGAGTGACCCCAAGGTACAGCTACTCTAGGTTTTTTGTGGGGTACAATTCAGAATTAGGTAAACAGGTGGTCATCATACAGGTAAAGTTTGGACCTCCCTTTGGTTCATGCTTTGCCTGGTTTAAGATCAGTTTCCCTTATGGATGTTGTGTCTCCCCAGCCCATCCCGGCAGTATCCGGCTACTGCCAATCCCTTTCTTATAGCATTATGGCAAATGTCCAGGGTCTGCTTATGAGTGAGACATGTTGTGGTACTTCTTTGTTTCTGTGATAGATCACTGAGTGTGATATACTCTAGGTTTGAAGACAGATTTTGTTTAACAAAGGAGTCAGGATACCTTATATCCATTTTTAATGGTTGCACTTGATATAATAATGATAATAACAACATCTTCATTTATTACATATTTACTATGTGATATGCTATAAGGCAATGCGCTAAGCACATTTACCCATGGATCATTTTAGTTCATTCTAATAAAAAAAGACATGTAAGAGACTATTAGTATCACCTTCGTTTGGAGGAAGAAATTGACGTTTAGAAAGGAAAAGTAATTAGAAGGTAATATTAATTATTTGCATGACCTTCTTAGATTTCTGTTTTGAAACTAGAAAAGAGAGACACCAGGATTTAAACCCTGGGAGACTGACTGTGAGAGCTCCAGTTTTCTTTCTTTTTCTTTTTTTTTTAATTTCGAAGATGTGGGTTACAATTCAGGAGTAGGTATACAAGTGGTCATCGTACAGGTAAAGTTTGGACCTCCCTCTGGTCCCCACTTAGCCTGGTTTCAGATCAGGTACCCTTATTGGTGTGTGTTCCCCCACCCCCACCCTGGCAGTACCCAACTACTGCCAATCCCTTTCCTATAGGATTATGGTCAATGTTTAGGGTCAGCTTATGAGTGAGAATATGTGGTACTCTGTTCTTTGTTTCTGTGATAGATTACTAAGTATGATGGACTCCAAATTCATCCAAGTTGCTGTGACATCCATACGTTTGTCCTTCTTTATGGCTGCATAATATTCCTCTGCATATATGTACCACCTATTTTTTATCCAGTCCAGTTTCGATGGGCAACACGGTTAGTTTCATGTTTTTGCTATTGTGAATAGTGACAACTTCAGTTTTCAAAACCTCCCCTAGGGAATGGAAGCCCATGTACATTAAAAAAACAAAAACAAAAGACACTTTGTCATGGCAAGATGTTCCTTTAGAACTGCTGTGGCATTTCAAGTAATTCTGGGCGATCCTTTCATTTTGATGTCCTAATGGCCATCCAGTTCCCTTTCTTTTTGCCTTCAATCTCTCCAATTTCATGTCCAAGATGTCCTAAACTCTTCCTCCAAGGTACCAAAAGACATTGGTTCATATGAAACACAAGACATTTTCCAAGAGTTCTGAATCTACAGATTGCTGTGCATGGCAGAGGACTTAGTTAGGCCTTGCAGAGAGTGGTGGCAATCAGGCACAGTCAGCTGGGGGCTGTGTCAGGCCCTCACATCCAGTCCTTGATACCCGTGGGCCCTCTCTGTCTCATTACAGACATCAGAGCAATTGGAACTGTTCTCCGTTTGTCTTCGGGCCGCATCTTGAAGTAAGCTTTACTTCGATCCCGTGGAAAAGTCCACCAGAGGAGAAGGTGAAGCTTAGGCTCAAGAAAAAGAAGACCTGGGTTTTCTTTCTGAACCTCTGACTAAGCTGTCAAGTGTTTGGGTATGATAGCAAGAATTCAAGGAGAGTATTAAAACTTACAAGCCGATCTGTCAGATGTTCCATCCACACACCACCGCAGGTTTCCCAACTGCCCCCAAACTCTCCGATTTGCACAGCAGAAGACAATGTTAGAGGGAATCTGAATTCAAGGAACTCAGAGATGACCTGGAGGGGAGCCTTTTTTTGTGGCATTAGGAGTCACACCAGTCTACATTTGGGACTAGGTCAAATTGTGGTTGCTAAGCTCACGAGGTAACGAATCAAAGGGTCTGAATCCTTGATTGTGCTCCACCATTGCTACATGTTGATTGGGGAAAGATAATCTTTCAAAGTCTCAGTTTTCCTATCTGTAAATCGGAACGCAAACATCTTTCTCATGGAATTTCTGTGACTGATAAAGTAGACAGTGCATGAATAACTAATAGAAGTCCTGGCACGTAGGAAGTACCTTATAAATGGAACTTTTCCTTTTTTCCTTTTTTTTTTTTTTGTATTTCAGTACTGTAACAATAGTTTGGCCTATTTTCCCTCAGTGAATCAAATTGATTGAATCATTGTGACATGGACTGTATCTTCCTCTCCCACCACTGTTAAGTGTCTTTTGTTTACTTTTAAAATAAAGGCGAGATCAGGTTTAAAAGGCATTGTAAATAATTTATAATCCCAATAGTAGTAATTACTTTGGTTCTTGACTGTTAAATATTTTCATACAGATCAAGGAATATTAAAATCTAGTGGGCATATTAGGGACAGCGATTACTTTTCTTAAAAAAATAAATATTGAGAATTTTTAATGGTCCTACTAGTTTTGGAAAATTCTGTAGAAAAGATTTGCTTTTTTAAAATTAATAAGGCCTTGTAGGTTACTTTTAGCTTTTCAGAAATAGTGCTCCATGAATAAAAGATATTAGTCTGAAACATTTTGGTCCTCAAGGGCAAAAAAAAAAAAAAAAAAAAAAGCACAACCTAGCTTCCCCACACCCTCCCCCAAGACCCAATGCCTAGAGCAGTGGACAGCCATTAGAGGGCGTTTGGTTGTGTTCCTGACACATCACTCACTCCCATTCCCCATACACCCTTCCCTTGTATTTCTTACTCCCAAATCCTGTTCACTTTCCTAGACACACTCTCCAATAAGCCTTCCCTTGTTACCGAACGTATTTCCTTCAACCTCTGCAGCTCTTACGTCTACAGTCCCACATTACATGCTCCATCATCCACTGTTCTTAGTAATTTACCTTTATTCTCAGAAGATTATAAAATCCTCAGTGGTGGAGATCATACCCTTCTTTTACTTAGCACTGATGCGGCAAAGCATAATCATTAAGCACGTGTCTTCTGAAACAAGACTGCCTGGGTTCAAACTCAGTTTCCTATTTAGTAGCTGTGACCCTGAGCAAATTTCTTAACCTCCTGTAACTTAGGAATAAAAAAAAACCCTACTTCATTCAGTTGTTGTGATTTCCTAACATAACATTTTAGACAAGAGCCCAGTATACCCTAAATGCTATGAAATTGTTAGCTTTTACTGTAATGCTGGACCAAGTCTAAGCATCTCCAACAATAACATGAGAAGTGGTAGAGGAGGCAAAGTATGGGACCAGTATATACGGAAGAAAAGATGGTCCCTGACACCTGGAAGTTACAGTCATTCATCCTGTGGGTTATGGAGTCAACAGAGAGCACCTCACAGGCAAGGACTGTCTAAGACTCATCTTTGTTTTCTGGGTAAAGTCCATGGCACACGATGGGTATTCAACAAATGCCTGTTTATTTACGCTGTTTTTGGTTTTTAATGTCATTTTATTTTTTAATATGTTACCATTACATATCATTGTATAATTTTTATTCTGTACTATAAATAAAGCCTTGTTATGGTTGTTACTTTATTACTGTCTTTTACTGTTGTTTCATGTTTTGCAATGATTAAACAGATCACTAGACTGTGAGGAAGTCTACACATTGAAAACACATTGTTGCTCCATGAAGGTTCAAAACCAGTTCATAAAATAAAAAAATTCATGGAGCTGAAAAACCTGGTGGCATTTAAAATGAGCCATCAAATGTCTTCTCTCACCAGCTTTTGCTTGGCTCTATTTGTGTCCTTGTATTACTTTCTGCCTGGCTGATTGGCATGAATTTGGCCATGGCTACAGCATCCCTAAGATGGCAGTAGCAAAGACTGCAGAGAGACACAACAAGATCCCTACCTCCTTTTTATTACCCACCCTTGCTTACCAGGTTTCTCCTCCCATGAGTCCTTCTATTAGGAACAAAGCTTGGAGACACCCTCCTGGTTATATGAACTAGAGCTGTGGATCCAGCTAATGAATTTCTGAACTGAGTCCAAATTGCTGCTCACTTCTGGCCTTCACTGTTCTGAGAAGGTGGCTCTTCTTCTTCTTGATTTCCAAGGTCAGACTCCCACATTTCTCTACCTCATGTGTTCCATTCTTAGAGAATGATACAGTGACCCATCTTTCCTTACCCTTCTTTGTTGCTTCTTTGTTGTTGAATTGCTTCTTTGTTGTTGAATCCAGTCCATCCTTGAGCCCTGCCACCAATTGCCAGACATCTCTGGCTCTACTTCTTGCCTGGACATCTAACTGTATTGCCCACCATTGTCTATACTCTACCCACCTGGGAAAATACATCTGAATCCTAGTGCTGGCTCTCAACAGAAACTGTAACTTAATGCTGGCCTATTTGGATACCGTGCTATGCCAACCTGAATCTCCATATGTACCATTGGCCATTTTCAAGCACCAAGGCCAGCCTGGTGAGTGACTCTCAGGTCAGGAGCTTGTCCTTCCCTCCCTCATTTTCCTGCATCAACATTGAACCTCAAGACAGAACTAGAGCAGAATTCTATCTTGATGGATGCTTTGTTAGGGTTTCAGGTGTGGAAAACTTCCAAAATCCCAGAGCCAAAGCTTGAGTCAAAGGCTATTGACTATGAATTTCATTTATCAAAAACTTATTGTCCAGAATAGTTTTTGGCTATTTTTATCTTTTGCCATGCTGTTTAATGAAAAGGAATTGCTGCTGAGGCTGACATAGAAAATATTTTGTTTTTCCAAGCCTATGAATATACTATCATGTATTTATATCCTAATCATCTATGAATAAATATTTTTGTTGCTTCTAAAATTGCGTTATTATAAAACACTCTTTCAAAACATACTTGTACACAGATACTTGTATACATGTCCATTTATTTCCTCAAGATATATTTCTGAAAGTGGAATTGCTGAGCCAAAATACATGATCATTTTTAGGGTCTTTGATATATATGGCCCTTCAGAAAGTTGTAAAAGTTTAGAATTCCACCAGAGTATGTATAAGCCTGGAATGCTAAGGCTAATAGGATTTAGAAATCACCTGCCTAATCTTTTACTTTGAAGGTGAGAACACTAAGATCCTCACGTCAAGGATCAAGATGTCAAGCTCTTTACCTGAAGATGAAACTCAAAGCGTCATTTTTGACCCATGTGTTTTTCTTTGTATTCTAGCCATCATTAGACACAAAGCATCATGAATTGTAAATTTCAGGACTTAAATATGGGCAACAAAGCCTGTGTTCCCACTATCATCCTTGTTTCTAAATTTTAATATTCCACATGGCATTATAAATTCATGAAATGGAATTTCAATATTCGGGGAATATCTCAAGTTTCAAATTACCAAGAAGGAAATTGTAGTTGGAAAAATGCCTGTAGCTTAATCCATGGTCCCGCCTTCTGGACTGTTTTAAACCCATCTGTTTTATTGATGGACAGGGCTGGGCTCAGAAACCAGATGTGTTTTCCAAAGAAGTTGCTACTCTTCGAGAGGACAGAATGTCTGACACATGACAAAAGGCAGGAATTTGCTTGTTTATATTAGTTGTTAAATCTGGAACAAATCAACAATATGTCTCTTCTTAAAAATACTTTGGCAGGCTTTTTCTTTTTTTTTTCTGTTTACAAATCTTTGCTAACATAATTACAGAATAGTTTTCCTTAAATATCTTACCCTGAAGTTAGCTAGCCTGTAACTCCCACAGCAGAGCCCAGATCTTGTGGAAATTTTCACAAATGCAACACTAAAAGCAAACAAATGTGGCTTCTTATTTTTGGTTTCAAATAACAGGCTCGAAGCCAGAAGAAATGACTGAATGTAGCAAGTGTCTGATGGTCACATAAGTGTTTTTGAAGTACCAGGCATTAAAAGAAAGGCAACAGATTGATTGTTCCATACACTAATTCAATAAATATTTATTGAGTCTTAACTATATATCTAATACGGTGCCAGATAATATGACTATAATATAATAGTGAGCAAGACAGATGTGAGGAGAATTTACAATGATACAGTTTTCTTTTCTAAGGGTGTCTTGATTATTTTGCTTAGGTCTCATTCATAAAGAACTTTATCAGTTTAGTTCTGGTTTCCTTGTAGTGGTAAATATAATATCCTGAAACTTAAATGTATCCTCAGTGAGATCTGTAGTGGACACCTCTCTCTCTTGGAGCCCAAAAGCCCGAAGATATCATGCACATCCTTCATACTCTTCCAGGTATGAAGTACACCAGGCTTTAAAAAGTCTCCTGCGGGACAAGTGTGTCAGTTCTATTTTCCTCCAAGTTTCTTCAGATAATACCAACAAGATCCCATTTATTGATGCCAGCCTTGATTTGCATAGATTGGAGAATCCTACTGAAAGAAGAAGAAATCTTGATATATAAACACTTGGCTTATTATACACTGCTAGAAAACCTGTAATTGCAAAATACATTCAGTAGGTCTTGGCCGATTTGCTTGTTTAAAAAAGTCCTGACTTTATAAAAAACGAAACATAATAGTTGTACTTACAGAAGTGACATAATTGTACATATTTATGGGGTACATGTGATATGTTGATACTTCTATACAATGTGTGATGACAAGTCTTAAAATTTCTTGTAAGTGCTTTCACTGTTTATCACTGCAATAAGCTATTTTTTTTCCTATAATGTCCCTGAAAGGTGGTTGTGTCCGGGGCACTTGTCCCACACATAGACTCTTTTCCCTCCTGTATCTGCCTTCTTTCTGCCCTTTCTTTCAGGGAGCATTTCTGGCCAAGGCTGATCTCTGAAGGATACGCATATTCCCAGCAATAAGTCACGGGGTGCAGGTGATAAGCCGAGTTGAGGACAATGTGGGCGGCACCCTTACTAACTGTGATTGTAAATGCCATATAACAATTTGAATAGTAATTTCCTTGAATATAAAACTGCTTGCTCTACTGTCCCAAGGTGTGGATTCTTCCTTCACCCAACGGCTACCGTTGGTGCCTCCTGCAAGTTCTAATCAACTAATGTCTTTCTCTGCTGTAGAGAAAAAGAAAGAAAAAGAGAGAGAGAAGGAGAGAAAAAAAGAAAGAGAGAGAGAGAGAGAGAGAAAGAAAGAGAAAGAAAGAAGGAAGGAAAAAAAGAAGGAAGGAAATGTCCTAACGGCAAAGGCTATATAATCAGACCGAGTCATTTTTTGACTTACATTTATTCATTTTGGTTTATCTTAAAAAACAAATAAACAACACCCTTCCCCCACCAAAGGAAAGAATTCATACAAGACCTTTCAACAGGTAAGATTTTTAGGTTTGGAGAGTTCCAGGAGTCTCCTGGTCCTCTTTTCTTCCTTTCAGCCCTTCGTGATGCCTGGAAATCCACAATTAAAGAGTCACTCTTCTGTGTTTTATTTCTTTTAATATCTTCTGGTGACTTGCAAATGACGATAGGAAGCATAAGTCCCCATTCCTTCACTCATTCATTTGCCTGTTTACTCTTTTTTTATTCATTCATTCAGTAAGTATTTGGGGGGAATATTTTTGTGTACCAGGCACTGTAATTCCTTCCACACCACTCATGGCACATGGGCTCAGATTGTCAATGAACTCACCAGTCAGATGTCACACACAGCATCAGGCTTTACTAATCGTTTCAGGACACATGTCTCCATGGGAAGCCACTGGAAAAGCACAAGAGGTGTGTCACCCTTAGCATAGTGCTCCAAGGCCTTTCCTGCCATGTATCATGTGGACATGCTCTGTCCACATTAACATGTGTGACCTTTATGGTATGTATGTGGTTCACATCACTAACACAGAAACCAGCCATCTCAGGCATGAGGGTTTTCTGTCTTACACTCAGAGTCGCACAGCATACACACGTGATGTATTCTAGGAGGTCAGGCCCCATCTCTTCACAGATTCCAGGCTTGTTTACCATAAACAATCCCACGCAAACAGGTGCATCTTGAACACCATTTAGCTGTTTGCCAGGTCTGCCATCAACTTGGTTTTAGAAAGATTGCAAGAAGGCCCCCATAGGAAGAGAATGGATTGCAAACCCATTGCTTTATCAGTTAACTTCCCACTACCCGATGTGAGACAGACTCTGAAAGGGAAATAGGAAGCCACAAGAGAGCTATAAGACAGACTTGATTTTTGTCCTGCATTGGCCTTGACAAATCAAATGAAATTCACAGTGTACTTTCACAGAAGTGGAGAGAGAGAAGACACAGTGTAGTGTCACATTTCGTGGGTATTTTGATAAACATTTTCCATAACCAAACTCCCAACGTGTCAGACATTTTCTTTCATGGCTTAGAATGGACACTACTACCGTGAATTCACCTACTGCCATGACTTGCTACTATTTATTTATTGAGCATATACTATGTAGCAGGTACTGTGCTGGGCATTTATATGAAAAATCTCATTTAATTCTCACAGCCCTGTGAGATGGGTACCATTAATCTTATACCATTTATGAGGAGCTGAGACTTAGAGAAGTTACATACACCAATTCGGTGAGGAAGATGACATTCCATCCAACCAGTCTGAACCAAAGTCTAGGATCTGCATCACCATCCTCTCCCGGTCAGGGTACAGGACAATCAAATGAGGTTGCTTAGAAGTTCAGGAGTCCTCTCCCAGGGACCCAGAAGCGACAGAAAAGAATCCTTCCCAAGGAGCGAATTCTACTCGACCATTCTCGGGGCGAGGTGGGGGGGAGTACCATCCACTTTTCTGGGGAGAACTCAAATTAAGGAGTCCAAGCTGAATGTGGTGGCTCGTGCCTGTAATCCCAACACTGCGGGGCCAAGACAGAAGGATTGCTTGAACCCAGGAATTTGAGACTAGCCTGGGCAACAGAGTGAGACCTCAATTCTACAAAATAAAATTAAAAATTAGCCAGGCATAGTGACGAGTGCCTGTAGTCACAACTACTCAGAAGCAGAAGACTCATCTGAGCCCAGAAGGTTGAAGTTTAAGTAAGCCATGATTGTGCCACTGCACTCTAGCAGGGGCGACAGAGTAGGACCCTAACTCAAAAAACAAAAAACAAAAACAAAAAAAATCTGACAGCACAGAGCATCTACATGGGCCCAGATCAGAGATGGCAAATAAAGGTCTTAGAGCAATATTTTGGTCTATCACAATCATGAACCTTTCTTAACCTCCAAAAGGTCCCCATAAGCCTTTCGTAACTTCTTTTGTTCAGGTGTCTCGTGAACTATAAATTCATCAAGGGGCATCACAATCCAACAAACAGTGTGTGTGAGGGAACAGACTTCCTGGGGCGGCCCCCAGCTGTACCGAACATCTTCTGAAAAATATTCAGGGTATGTTTTTGTCCTCTAGGGGACACAAAGTATTGTGATGGCTTCTTTGTATGAATGAGTAAAAATAGAGGCTCCTCTGAATCTATTCTTAAAGTGAGTGGTGTTTCAGATCATTTCCTTGCATTCCGAACTCTAGCGACTGAATAAACTCATACTTCCAAAAGGCTCTTCTGGAATGGTCTTCAAGTTTTAAAAGACAGTACAACTAAGAATTTTTTGAAATGGATAGCAATGTTTTTCCAGGGTTAATAAGCAAAAAAAGGATTTTAATCATATAACTTTTGTAATTGTATTTGGGTATGGTTTTTCTTCTGTGGTAATAGAGCAATTTTTAAAACCATCTTCAGAAAGAAATTGGATGTATGCAACCAAGACAAAGAACATTTTGAGGCAACACACATCTGTGGCTACTGAGTGCCTGTTTTGAATTACATTTAAATTGCCTGAAGAGCATTTGGCAAATGGAAAATTTTAAGTTGGTTTAAGCTTTTCCATGGACAATTTAGGTTTTGTACTGTTATTGTTATATCTTCGCTTTTGCATTCAAATCTTTTCAACCAGCATGGAAAAGAGAAAAACATTGTGTTAAAGGCTTTTTAATGACACAGTAACTCCTCTTGACAAACAGTGGATCTGTTCCATTATCTTATCTGCCAAAAAAGAAATATCTTCCAGGAGAATAATATGTGCTTAATCATGAAAGCCTTCAGCTTTGAAAGCTTCAAATGATAGAATCAGCAACAGAAACAAGTACTCTACATCCCCAAATTAGATGTGTTCTTTTGATTATCTTGCAGTAACATCTGTGGTAATAATACTTTCTGGAAACCACTGCTGATATACTCAAATAGCTTTACCAAGTTTGCCTGGTTTGTCATATCAAAAATCAGTGACTTAACTAAGCATGGGATTGCCCCTCCCCTCACCATTTGCCTTTTAGTTTCACTGCACCTCCACCCCCAGATGTTCAGGGAGACTCCTGAGTACCTGTGACTTTAGAACACACCTGTCTCTAATTTCTACAGTCCTCTTGGAAGTGTCTGTCCTCCCATTGTGATGAGGCCAGTCAGCTCCAGGGAAGCCATCCTTGTTTCTGCTGCTTTGAAAATTACATAATTACAATCAAAAGATAACATAAATTTATAGAATGCACTCGCTTAAAATAGATGTATTGTCCTGCTTCGACACAGTTCTCAGTAGAACTTTTCTCATCTCCAGGGCCAAACTACTGTATTTTGCAGGTAAGAACCCAGTATAAAGAATTCCTAAGCTCATCTCACCTGCGTGGGGCCAAATCAGAGGTAGCACAAATGCATGTCACTCTGGCAATATCTGATTGTGAACAGGATGTTCTGTGATTTGACCTCATTAGGAAACAAAACCTACTCCTCCTCCACATTTGTGAGGTTTTGTGCTACATGTTGTGTATTTACTAAAGCGTTCATGTTAGGATAGAAAAAAAACGTGATGATGATAGAAATAGAGAATCCACTTAGATCAGCATCAGGGTGGACATGTTTGTAGAGGATGGTTGGTTTAATTTGAGAGGGAGTGAGTTGAGACTATGATGGGAAGAATATTAAAATAGCAAAGGTTTGGGAATCAAGTGGGTTCTTAGTTGTCAAGACGCTGACCGATACTACATTTCCAAGAGAGGCTGAGCTTGTGGATACTGGAGAAGAGAATGTTAAGAATTGTCCATATCACTTCTTTAATACCCTATTTCTCTATCCTATTGTTACTCTTCACAAGAGAAAGAACCCATGTTGTAAAGCAGAACAACAAAGAAGCATTCATCCTTCCCAGAGCCACTAAGTAGTTTATTATCGATGGTCTACATTGTTCCCAAGAGACAGAAAAAAACGCTGTCCCATATATCTTTTTTTTTGAGTTGGAGTCTCACTCTGTCACCCAGACGGGAGTGCAGTGGCCGCTCCCGGCCACCGCAGCCTCGACCTGCTGGGCTCCGGCGATCCTTCCGCCTCAGCCTTCCGAGTGGCTGGAATTACAGGCGCGCGCTACCACACCCGGCTAGTTTTTTGTTGATTTATTGTAGAGATGAGGTCTCAGCAAGTGGCCCAGGTGGGTCTCGAACCCGCGGACTCAGGCAATCCACTCACCTCAGCCTCCCAAAGCACGGGATTACAGGCTGAGCCACCGAGCCCGGCTCTGTCCCATGTATCTTAAGTGAAATATGATAAATGCTGGAACAGAATCAGGGAATTTGGTTCTCACAATGTTATACTGAACTTCATATGAAAAGTGTAGAAAAAGAAATTGAAAAATAAAACCCTGAATAAATGACATAATCTGAAAATAAAATTTCATATGCCCTCTCTGCTCAAAAAAAAAAAAAAAAGCACAATCATAATATGACCAAACTTGGTATCATACATGAGGAGACAGCAGTATTCTCCTTCATGCCTTGTTGGTAAGGCTAGCTACAGGCAGTTTTGCAGAAAGACAGAACTTTAATATGAACTCATTCTGATAGTATATTGGGTTTTTAAATAGCATGCAAAATTTAAGCTTTAAGGATGGTCATATGTGCTAAAAATTTGGTCACTTAACCGGGAAATTTTTGACTCCTATGTAGTGCCTAGTAAACACAGTTTGATGCTGGTGATAGTCGTATTTTGAACAGCCGTGGCACTATACTCATACACTGACTTTATCAGGCCTATATTACAAACTGGATACAGAAGGATTCCACCCAAATTTGGCGGTGGGTGAGGGGAGGATATATGACCACTCAAAGTGAACTGAAAGATATTTTTTGAAAAGAATATTAATAATGCAAATCCTTTTTTTATTTGAATTTTGAAACTCAGAATACAAATGAAGCCCATTAGAAAACATTTGGGGGAAATTTAAATGTTGAAAACCCGCCTTGATTGAAAAACAGACACCTAATGTATGACTTGAGTAAGCATTTATTTCAATAAAGAAAGAACCGGATGTCGTAATGATTGTGAAGGAAACAGGATGTAATAATCTCTGTACTTGAGCAGAGTTAATATGGGCAAATGTCAACATTTGTCCCTTTTGCCAAATGGGCATTTTTAGCAACATGTCACCATAATACTTACAAGACTCAACTGAATCTAGTACAGTTTGGTTGTATTTTTCTTGGTTGCCATAGAAGCTGATCACAGAATTTTCAAGACACTAGTTAACAGTCAATTTGATATGAATGTTAAAATTATCTGGGTGAACCATACTGTGGTCTAAATATTTTAATAATTGAAGTTGGATGGATTATGTGTTAATATAAACAACTGTGTTCAACACAGTTGCGTGTAAACCCTCAAAATGGTTGCATTCACAAGCTGTATAGATGTAGACATTCTCACTTTGCAAATGACACCAAAGAATCAGAAACCTTACCGAGCTGTATGTAGTTTGTCAACTTCAAGGTCCTAATACTAGTTTTCTTTTGCTCCAGATTCTCAGTGTTTTGCAATGAAATCAATTAATCATATTTCCCAGGTAATTTTTCTGAATAAAGATAGCTCTTCCCAATAAAATTAGTTTCCTGCTTAGAAGGAAGCTACCTTTAAAAAAAAAAAATGCCTTAAGGCTGATTGTAACACAGCTCCCCAACTTTCTAGCATTCCTCAATACCAAAAGATTGGATTGGTTTACAGTCATGTCAAAGTACACCCACCACCACAGGGGCGTGGCAAAGCCATGAGAGCATTCACCCCAAAACAAATGATGTCCCTCAGGAAAGCTGGGCCTATATAACAAAGGGCCCGCATAGAAAAGGCCAGGTGTCAACATGAAACAAAAGATAAAATGGCAGCAACTCTTCTTTCCTTGACCCAGGAGGATCTTTAGATAACAACTCCATGAGTTCTTCTCCCACTGCTATTTAATTTTATTGTCCACCATCAACTAGGCCAACTGTGGACATAGGGTGAGATCTGGCTTATCCTCCTTGTTACATTATGCTCCCACGAAGAAGCCATCGGAGTTGAAAGTGACATTCTACTCTTGCTCCAGAAGTCATAGTAAAACATGAACCTTGGAAGTTGTGATAAAGACAGAGTATATCTTTAGAGAAGTCAAATCTAATAGCATCTTGTTTCCACAGGACAGGTAGTCAGTCAGACATTATCTCAACCCAGTATGGAAAGAGAGTGTGGAGGCAGTCTCTAAACTCACTCATTGTGATTGAATTCCATGGTCTACCCTATTGTTCGATAGACTTTTGAGAAAAGAATGAGTTAAGCCTCAAGACAGGTGCTCCACATTGCATTATTTATTTTTGTACTTTCTTAGTATATACATATAATACCGTGAATTTCATATTTACATATATTTATTGCAAATATACACCAGAAAAGAATTCATCCTCTGTTTTACCATACCCTTGTGAATGTGCAGTTTAGATCAAATTAAACATATAAATTGGATAAGTCAGCTATCTTTGATTCTTCCTTAATTATGCTATGATTAATCAATATGAAAGAGGATCAGGAATTTTCTTTTCAGTGTTGAATAACTGCAGAATTAAACAGAGTGAGAAGTGGCTGTCTAATCTGGTATAATAACCCTCCTAAGAACTGCCTTATTAGAGCGGCTCAGTGATTGTACTCAGGAAAATGTCTGAAGCAATGAACAGTTCAGAAGAGGAAAGGCACCCAATAACACAGGAAGACTTTCTCTCGACGTGGGTTGCTATGTGAGAGGAGGAGAGTTACTAACATTGATTATCCCTGAGTTATAGAAACTCGTCTGAGTACTGAGGTCAACTCAACAATTGAACCTGCTCTGATGGCCCAATTTTTAATTCTTGTTCCTTACCAGTTATAGCAAAAAACAATTGAAAAGGATGAGGGGACAGGAAAAATGTTGGAGGTTTCTCCCATTTCCGAGTGAACAGATGTAATGGCCATAACCAGGTCTGGTCTCACTCCTTGCCCTGGTCATGCTAGGTCCATCCTGGCTGTTTGGTCCAAGATGTACCTAGCACAGGAGGAAAGAAATCAGAACTTATCTCTGGGAGGGAAAGTTGGTTTTAAGGAAGAAATATTTGTCTTCCAGTTGGGCAAACATCTAAGGACGTGTCCTTGTCTTGGCTCATATCTGATGCAGTCGGGGATAGGAGGGCTGAAAGAGACAATTCTACAACTGTGCTTCAGGGAGGTGTTTCCTGTGATCAAAAGGAGACAGCTCCTGAATGGAAGTGTATTTGCAGAAGGTGTCTAGTTATGGAAAGCCAGTGCTAATTTATCCCAGGTATGTGTTTAGAAATTAAACTAACCATTGTCTTCTTTGAGAACTAAGCAAGGTCTCACCATGGACAAGCAGCCTTTCCTATTGCATGCTTATTACCATATTACAGGTTTTATTTACAGATGTTTCCCACCCTGACTCTGAGCATGGTTCAAGGAGAAAATGACGACCCACAGGCTGTATCCCTGAAGCTCCCCTGTCTTCCGATGAATTCAGCCAATAAGAGGCAGCAGCGGAAGATGAGAGGGCAGGAGAAAAGAGAGGTGGGGATATTTCTTTTTCTTCTCCCTTTCCAGTGTTGGTGCCACTCCTGCCAGACTGCCCCACCCATAGATCCAGCTTTTGGAAACTCTGTTGAAACAATTTCTTCCCTTTGCTGCTTTAAGCCTAGGAGTATGAGCAGTGTTCTGTTCAGCTCAGCTCCCTTAACTATGCCTGTAACCTTGTAAATGATGCCTTCATTAAGTTATCTTAAGTCCTGTTGTTTCTCGCTGTGACCCGAGTGGATACGCAAAACTTCGTGTGTGATCTACCTGCAGACTTCTCAAAACCTTTCGTTCACCTGATACCTCATTTTTGTGTTCAGACCCATATGTTTATTGAAGACATAGTAATTGAACACCTATTACTTGTTAGGTGTTTCGTAGGTTTTACATTTACAACAGGTAACTTGACAATATGTGCCCGTGAAGAGTTTACGGTCTTGTTCAGAATATGCGTAAGTAAAGAGGCTGTTAAAAATTAGAGTGAACCATATATTAGGGATGTCTAACTGTGTGTTGGGTATTACTTCCTGGATATCTCCCTGGATCTTTACACCTGACATTTATCAACCTGAAATCACTCCCTACAAGCCTACTCCCCATCTTAACTTTTTTTTTCTGGCACCAACATGCCATCTTGTCCGGGTTAGAACCCATGAGGTCATCCTAGATTCCTTGCACTCTCTTTTACCCATCAATTAAATATTCAGCCCTGGAAACTTATAGCCTTAAATAGCTCTGAAGTCAGTCACATTCTCCTCATACCCTGTGCTCCTTCCCTAGCCCAGATATCCACAGCCCTCCTCTCTTGATCTGGAATCTTGCTCCAGCTACTTCATCCCTCTCTGTCACCCTGTCAGTCCCTGACAACATACACATCTGAATATAATTCTTTTCTGGTCTCAGTTTTTCATTTAACCTCTTCACAGATGAGTTTAAAATGTGTACTCTGCTTAGTCTGACAAGGCCTTTTATGATCTAACCCCTACCTTTCTATACAGCCTTATTTCACTCAAGAACCCCTGGCCATCTACAACCTGACTCCCAGCAATACTAAAGTAATTGCGGCTCTCCAAACATTCCATATGCTCTCCTGTCACATCCACTGACATCATTCTACTTACCTTCCCTGTTTTCATCAAAAATTGCCTTCCTGTGACGTCTTCCTGTCTTCCACCGACACCTGGGATTCTCCTATTACATTTCATGAACTTCCTCCATAGACGTGTTCTTATTGTCACCTACGTTCATGCACCCATCTCCTCCTAAGGCTACTAATTCCTTGACTTCAGGAACTATGCGTTTTCTCCTATGAATCCAAGACATGGACATTCAGTAAATAATATTTGAAAAGCGAATACATGAGCAAGGGCTTTATGATTTTCAGGTCATGTTGGCACCCTTTGTCTCACTGAGTCCGCCCCAGAAGTAGCAGCTATGACTGCTTAATAAGAGTTAACCAAAGCTGAATTGGTGGTAAGCCTCAGCACATGAAGTGTAACTTTGCAGTGAAGAGCACGGACTTGGAGACTCTACAACTCTGGAGCCCCGTCTGCCTTGATGACCTCAATCAAGTTACTAAACCACCTTGAACCCCAGACTCTTCATATGTAAACTAATAGTGATAACAGGAGTAACTCTCTCAGAAACTATTGTGAAATTTAATCCAAAAACGCATACTTAACACAGCACCTGATACACAGTGAGTCTCAATATAGCATGTTAGCTCTTTCTTCCCTTTCTTTCACAACCCTCTCTCCCCCACTGCTAAAAATATTCCTTGTAACAAAGGTCAGAAGAGGCCGAGCTATTTTTGTGTAGGTAATTTATGCACCTAAATCACATTGCCTTGATTTCTCATATTTTCATATGTATGTATTAATAACTATTCGAATGTCAGCAGTATTCCTAACCTGCCCTGAGCAAGAATCTTGCCTCATTCATCTGGCTTGAATCTGACATATGGAGAGGGGGGAAGAAAGTGGTAGCAAGTAGAGAAGTCGATCTCATAAAAGAGAAGGGGACAATCAGCTGCCAGCCCTTCTAATCTGCCTGTAAGTAGAAAAAGCTCAGACAAGTAAATTATGTGTTTACCTTGCAGCTTAAAGGCATCTCTCTACCATTCATACTGCCAGAACAGGTAAATACAGAGAGTTGGGAGAGCATCAGACTGGCCCACTGAATTCAGATTGTGCAGGCCTGGGTACTCTGATTTTATGTAACTCACCTTTCTTTCCAATTATCAACATGTATTACAGCTATCTTTAGTACCTCTAGCAGTTGTAGGAAAAGCATGTGCTATCTCTTTGTGGAAGAAGCAAAGCACAATATGTGAAATGGAGCCTTTTGTATTTGAAAATTTGCATTAGGATAGTATGCAATTAGAAACCGTATGACACAGTTTCTGTGTCCTTCTCAAACATACATTAGGAATTTGTTTAAACTTTTAGGGCAACTTTCCATTTTTCTTTGTCAATACAAATATTTCCATTACACTTACAGAGCCACATAATGATCTCTAGGAAGGTAGTGAAGGAAGTGATGGCAACGTTTGACATTTAGCTGATGAGTTTCCATTAAACATGCTATCAGAGTGAGACAAGATGGTTCAAGGGATGGGTAATGGCTCACAAAGCCTTTCACCTGTGTATCAGTGGGTACAGCATCTCGGTTAGGAAGGCCTGGCCACATGGCTGTTTTTCAGTAATGCAAAGGTATGATTCCAGCAGAGTTTCTTGTGGAATAGATCATTCTCCAAATGGTCACTAAGAGGACAGAGCACTAGATTCAGTTATAAGACCTGGATTCTAGTCTCAATGATTTGTTTCTGTCTCATTTAACTTTTCAGGAGCCTCCATTTTCTCATCTGTTGAGATAATTCAGGAGTTTTTAAAAATCTTGCGCATTTTTGATGCTCTTTAGACTTTTGTGTGGTTCCATTCTGGTCTTCTTTTGTTTCTGTCTAAAGCATTTTCTTTAACTTTTCTTATTGTGTGTCACAGAAGCCTAGATACTTCACAAAAGCAAGTACCTCACAAGTACCTTGAAAAGTGTTCGTTGCTGTACAAATTGTCATCCTGTAATCCCAGAGCAAAAAGATTCTGCTCTGCTCCACTACTCTGAAGGTCTTCGGGCACCTGAACTATGTCTCCTGGGTTGTGTCAGCCAGGGTTCCCGAATACTTACCTGGAACCCACTTTAGATTGTTTATGCAAAGGAAATTGAGTAAGCAGTACACGTGCTCGAAAACTGTTGGTAAGGCTGAAAAGCAGACTTCAGGCTGAGTTTCCAGGAATAAGTCCCAACACATTGCCTACCTAGGCCACCAAGGGGACTGCTGCCCCTCCTACAATCCAGTGTAGATGGAAGCAGCCGGATCTGAACACACATCCCCTCTGCCACATTCACATGTGCGACACTGTTGCCTCACCTTCTGGGACTCCTCACTGGGACTCCTATTCTTTTCTTTCTCATTTTAATCGGCAAATAATAAGTGTAGATATTTATGGAGTACAATGTGATGTTATGATATATGCATCCATCGTGGGATGATTAAATCAAGCTAATGAACACACCAGTCACCTTACATATGTATTATTTCTTTGTGGTGAGAATGTATACAATGTATCCTCTCCGCAATTTTGAAATATATGATGCAACAGATCTAAAAGTGGTTCCGCCTGTTTAACTGAAACTTCGTATTCTTTGATGAACATCTATCCAACTCTCCCACACCCCCGTTTTACACTCTACTTCTGAGTTCAACTTTTTAGATTCCACAAGTAAGTCATATCACAGTATTTGCCTTTCAGTGCCTGGTTTATTTCACGTAGCATAATGTCATCCATGTTCATCTATGTTGTTGAAAATGACAGAATTTTCTTCTTTTTAAAGGCTGAGTAGTATTCCATGGTGTGCATATACCGCTTTTTCCGCATCCATTTATCTGTTTATGTACACTTAAGTTGCTTCTATATTTTACTTCATGTGAATAATGCTGCAGTGAACATGGGAGTGCAAATATCTCTTTGATGGACCAATCTCAATTCCTTTGGATACATATTCAGTAATGAGATTACTAGATTATATGGTAATTCTATTTTTAATTTTTTGAGGAAACTCCATACTGTTTCTCGTAATGGCTATACTAGTTTACATCCCCAACAGTAGTATACATGCATTCCCTTTTCTCCACAACCTTGCTAATATTTATCATTCATTTTTTGATAATAACCATCTTAACAGGTATAAGATGATATCTTATTGTGGTTTTAATTTGCAATTCTCTGATGATTAGTAATGTTGAGCATTTTTTGATATATCTTTTGACCAGTTGTATGTCTTCTTTTTAAAAAATGTATTCTGATCTTTTGTCCATTTTTAGACCAGGTTTACATGAACTTTATCTTACCTCATATGCAAAAGTTAACTCACTCTTATATATGTTTTGAATATTAATACCTTATCAGATGTATAGTTTGATAAGATTTTTTCCCTGTGTTTTACACTTTTAGGTATTACAGAAATGTATACAATTGATTCATCACAGTAATAGAAGTAAAACAACAAAAGAAAGATCATCTCAATAGATGCAGGAAAAGCATTTGACAAAATTTGACATTCTTTCATGATAAAAACTCAATAAATTATGTATAGAAGGAATGTTCCTCAATACAATAGAGTCTATCTGATAGTTCACAACTAATATTACACTCAATGGTGAAAATCTGAGAGTTTTTTCTCTAAGACCAAGAGCAAAACAAGGATGATCACACTCATCACTTATATTCAACATAGTCCTGGAAGTTCTAGCAAGAAAAAGAAATGAAAGATATCCAAATATAAAAAAAGGAGTGAAATTGAATCTACTTGTTGACAACATGATTTTATATATAGAAAATTAGAGATTTGATTATTAGAATTTTTAGAAACTGATAAATGAATTCAGTAAAGTTGCAAGATACAAAAATCAACATACAAAGATAAGCAGCATTTCTATACATGAATAATGAACTATCCAAAAAAAAAAAAAGAAATTAAGAAAACAACTCCATTTACAATAGCATTTTTTAATAAAGAAAATACTTAGGTATGAATTTAACCCAGCAGGCAAAAGGATCTTGAATTCTACAAAAATTAATGAAATGAGTTGAAGACAACACAAAGATGTCTGGTGTTCATGGATCGAAATAGTTAAAATATTCATATTATCCCAAACAATCTACAGACCCAATGTTATCCCTATCAAAATTCCAACGTCATTCTTCACAAAAATAGAAAAAATGATCCTAAGAAGCATATGGAACTACAAAAGACCCTGAACAGCCAAAATGATCTTGAGCAAAAAGAACAAAGCTGAATGCATCACACTCCTTGATTTCAAAATATATTACAAAACTCTGGCCAAAACACTAAAATACCAACATAAAAACAGACACATTGACTAATGGAACAAGATAGAGAGCCCCAAAATAAAACCATACATTTATAGTCAATTGATTTTCAACAAAGGTGCCCAAAGCACATAGTTAGGAAAGGACAGAGTATTCAGTAAGGAAGTTGGAAAAATTACATATCCATATACAGAAGAAAAAAATTTGAACCTTATCTTACCTCATACACAAAAGTCAACTCACTTTTCAAGTCAATGACCTGACTATTATATCTGGCTGTTAGAAAAGATATAATAACCTTTATCTTGGTCTTTTCAGGCAGCTATAACAAGAATATCATAGACTAGGTGACTTAAAAAAACAAACATTTCTCACAGTTCTGGAGACTGAAAATCTGAAATCAGGGTGCCAGTGTGGTCAGGCTTGATAAGGTCCCTCGTTGTTGATTTCCTCACATGGCAGGGAAAAGAGAGAGAAAGCTTTCATGTCTCTGTTTATAAGGGCATTCTCATGGGGACTCACCTTCATGACCTAATTACCTCTCAAATCCCCCATTTTTAAATGCTATCACATTAGAAATTGGGGTTTCAACATATGAATTATGAGAGGACAACACACTCAGGCAATAACAACCCTTTTAAGAGAGTCTGGGAAATGTTGTCTTAGTTTTTAGCAATTTCGAAGAGGCTTGGAGTTGTGGTGGATATTGACATAGGTTCTGCCCTATGTGCCTGTACATTCCCTGGTATATCATAGACAATAGATATCTCTTGTACTAAATTCAATACAATTAAAGAAAAACATAAAAGGAATCAGGCAACAAATAGTGAGGTGGATCTCTATTATGTGCAAAGGACATCCTGCCCATGTGAGAAAACCTGAATTACCAAAAATAACTATCCAGTTCAAAATGGCTACCTCTTTCTCAAACACTCCATATTGCTTTGCATTTCTAAGCTTTTGCATTTGCCCTTCCCATGGCCTGGTGTGTGTGGCCTTCCTATACTTTCCTTCATCCATCTAACTCCCTAAGATGAATATCCTTGGACCTTTAAGCTATGAACTAAGCTTCACTTCTTTGGAAATCCTTATGCATCAGTTAGGATCTATTAGAATAAATGAAAGTAGCTTAAGTAGTAGAGGAATATTATCTTATACAACAACAACAACAGCAAAAACAGAGAGATGGAAAAGAAGATCTCAAGACTGTACTTCAGCAATAATGTGATGTCAACAAGGACACAAGAACTTACCCTATTTCTAGTCTTTCATCCACAACATATTCAGGCTCATCCTTTCATCATGGATGTGCCACCTCAGAATATCATGCTGTCACACAGTTGCGATCAAAGCCAGAAAAGGAAGTGTCTCCTTACATATCTTCTATTAGGAGTAAAAGCTGTCCTGGGTCTTGTCCGTAGAATTACTTTTAGATATTCTTATCCAGGGTTGCTTTATGAGCTCAAACCTAAACCAATCATTGATCAGGAGGATGGAAACACAATGACTGGCTTAGACTTGTAAACAATCACTTTTGGCCCCAGAAGAGGAGAAGAGTGAATACTATCACTAAATGAAGGTTCTTCCAGCAAGGAGTGAGGATTAGGTAACCTGTGACATCAGCTAAACCTTCTCAACTACAGCCATCACACTCTCCTGAGCTATGTGAGGTGACCTACCTCCGTGCTGTCAGAGCAAGCCATAATTAGAGTAATTGCAGCACTTAGCACATTGTCAACTCACTTCTCAGCTCTGCCTCTCTGTGAGCTCCTCTAGGGCAGAGGCTCTTTATTATTCATCTCTTTATTATTCATCTATTATTCTCTAGGCTTAGCTCCGTGTTTGCCGCATTGAATGTATCCAGCAAATGTTGGTTGAATGCAAATAAGTTGAATTACATAGGTCATGAGTCTATCCACACAAATAGATATTAGACATTTACAAGAGTCATTATTTTATTATCTAACCAGATCACACTTAGAGAAATTATGTAAAGTATTTTTGCACAATTAAATGTAGTTATTTCAAAATGCCGGCGAAGCAATTGGTAGGGTAGACAAGAATAAAGGCACTTAGAAAAGTCTTGCTTGTCTTGATCCTGTTAAGTAGCCCATCTTCGTAGTTAATTTCATTTTCACTCCATTTTATCATGTCAATAATATAATACAAATATAAGTGAGGTAGCAGCTAAATAAAAACAATTACGAATTAAGTTCTGAAATATATGAATAGTCACACTAAATTTGTGTGCCTAGTATGTGGAGCAACATGAAAGGTAGAAAAAACATTTGATAATCATTTATTCAACACATTTTGGATTTACACTTGCTGCTGAAATAGGGAATGGAGACTGGACTTATCCTCCACCTGAAACAGTCAAAGAATAACAGCAACAAAATGACACGATGCTCACAAAACACTAGATGGGCAAAAAATGACACAAATATTTGGCTGAGTACAGACCAGGGTATGCAAATAAGGAAACTATCAGAGACTGGAGAAAGAACTACATAGACTATTTGAGGTAATGGTGTCAGTGCTTCCACTGGGCCAGGAATAGTGCCTTTTTCCATCAGCAGAGTGGAAAACCTTATGATTTATGGAATACTGGGTAGAGTACTCAAAAGAGTCTTGCCCCAGTACTGAGAAAAAAATATCGAAACTGAGCATAGCTCCGGTCTTGCCTGGTAAACCTTTAAATCAAGATCTAAAATGATCAACTGTTTCCACAGTTAACCATATCCCAGAAAAAAAATTGAGAATATTTGTGAGAATAGAAAAAAAAAAGCCCCCAACAAACTAAAATTCATAATGTCATGCATCTGATAAAAAATTACTAGGCATGCAAACAAGTAGGAAAATATGACCCATTATAAGAAGAGAAAGCAACCAATTGAAATAAACCCAGAATGGGTATAAATGTTAGATTAGCTGGCAAGATGTTAAAGAACCATTATAACTGCATTCTCTATGCTTAAAAGGTTAAATAGAGACATAAAATATATTTTCAAAAGACTTAAACTTCTAGAGACAAAAAGTATAACACCTGAGGTAAAAATTACAGTGGATGTGATTAACAGCAGATTAGATATTGCAGGAGAAAATACTGTACACTTGATGATAGCAACAAAAACTCTCCAAAATGAAGCACAGAGAGAAAAGAGAGTTTTAAAAAAACTAATAAGGACATCAGTGAACTGTGGGATGGCATCAAGTGGTCTAATATACATGTAGTTGGAATCTCTAAAGAGGGGGGATGACCACTGCCTTACTAGACTCTGTTGTGGCCATGTGCTCTTTGAACTATGACTGTCGCCATGCTTCCTGGGTTTGGCTCCCTTCCCTGACTTTGGAAGGTGAATCTCTTCTCTCTCTCTCCCTCCCTCTCTCTCTCTCTCTCTCTCTCTCTCTCTCTCTGTCTCTCTCTCTCTCTCTCTCTAACTTACCTTTTTAAATAAACTATACTTTCTAAACTAAAAAAAAGGGAGGATAAAGACAGAAATATATATTTACAGAAATGATGGCTAAAATGTTTCCACATTTGATGAAAACCACAAATCCTCAGATCCAAGAACCTCAAAGATCCTCAAACATAAGAAACACGGAGAAAACAAAATAAGCCTCATCATAATTAATTTGCCCAAAACCAACAGCCAAAAGAAAATCTTAAAAGTAGTCAGAGAATGTGTACAAAGATACATTACCTATAAGGCAACAAGGATGACAGCAGATCTCTCTTCAGAAAAATGCAAGCAACAAGACTGTACAGCAAAAGCTTTCAAATACTGAAAGAAAAATCTGTCAATTACAATTCTGTTTTTTTTTCAATTCTATGCTCTTAATGAAATAAAAAAACATAGACATTTTAGATACACAGAAGCTGAGAGCATCATCACCAGCAGAACCACACTGTAAGAAATGTTTGAGGAAATCTTCAATGCAGAACAAAAAGAAAAAGCAGCTGGAAATCTGGATCTATGCAAAAAGACTGAAGTGTATGAAAAATATGCAAGATTTTCATATGTTTCAAATTTCTTTTTAGAATAATTCACTGTTTAAACAACAGTATTAACCATGTAGCATGGGGCTTAATAATACATGGAAAAAAATGTGTGACTAAATAGTGCAAACATTGAAAGGGGAGAAATGAAAGTATACTATTGCAAAGTTCTTATAATAGATGCAGGGTGACCTACTGTCCCAGTTTACCTGGCACTGGAAGAGGTTTCCTATGACACCAGATTTCCAGTGTTAAATTAAGACAATCCCAGCAAAAGTGAGATTAGTCACCCTAACACACCAACCAGTTATGCTATCATTTGACGGTAAACGTCAATAGCTAAACTGACACTGGCCAAGTCATTTAACCTCTCTATTGCCTTGGTTTAATCAAATCTAAAAACAGGAAAAATAGTGCTTCCTTATTAGCGTTATTGTGAGAATTCAAGTATGTGATTCATGTAAAGTGTATGGTACTTACCAGGGATTAATGAACAGTAGCTGTTATTGTGATCTAAGTTTGCTTTGAGAAAAAAAATTAAAGTATGTGGTAGAGGATAGCTAAGAGAAGCCATGACAGAAAGTAGAGAGACAAGATAGTTGGCAAGTACAGTAAATAGACCAGAGAAAATGGGGATTGGAACTAAAAAAGCAACAGTAGGGATGAAGGTAAGTGGAAAGACCCAAGAGGAAGTAGAATCCACGGTGTTCAGTGGTGTCTTCTTCCAGTAGATGTCCATTGAGGACCTACTATGTTCCAGGCACTGTGCTAGGCACTAAGCGCACACACCCAGATCAAACACTTTTGTCTACATTCAATCCAGTGTTTAGAACTTATTCCACACTTCGCCAGGCATGGTGGTTCACACCTGTAATCCCAGCACTTTGGAAGGCAGAGGTGAGAGGATTACTGAGTCCAGGGTCCAAGACTAACTTGGGCAAATTGGTGAGATGTCTCTACAATAAGTCAAAAAATTTAGCCAGGCATGGTAGCACACATCTGTAGTCCCAGCTACTCGGGAGGCTGAGGCAAAACGATCTTCTGAACATAGCAAGTTGAGGCTGTGGTGGTTGTGAGTGTACCACCACACTCCAGTCTGGGCAACAGAGTGAGACTCCAACTCAAACAAACAAACAAATGAAAACCAAAAAACCCACACAACGTATTCCACATTACCATTTTGACCTAGAAATTCAGACATTTGTATAGACTCAGTCAATGACCAATTTTTTTCCTCTGTGCATTAAACTTTTTTAAGTGTGGAGACAAAGAACATTTTGAGTTAATATGAAAAAATTTTCCTTTTAGACTTAATTGGAAAGAGCTATATGAACTATTAAGCTTTAACAATTCTCTTATATGATACAATTGATTTATATTTTAGATATAAAAGCATATGAATATCAAAAGAAAGGCAATATTTTCTTTTCCTTGTGAAGACAGTTTTCTACATCAGTAGAGACTGTCATTAAAGATGAAAGATTTTTTATTTATAGCTTTTAAATTGTATTTTGTTAAATTTTAAGAAATACATGCTGCAGTGCTTTCCTATTCTGATAGTTCATAAAATTTGTGTGGGCTGCATGAAATACAAATTTGGCTCACAGAGATCTTCCTGGCTAAATTAAGGTTAAAAGTAATACCCCTTCTGTTTAGAATATTGTTTTTGGCATTTTGAGAAACGCCTGATGATTCAAGAAACATAGAGTCCAACACTATAAAAAGAAGCCGTTTTTATGTGAGTTTTTTCTTTTTAGCCTAAGTGGGTTTTATTTTGTTTTGTTTGTATATTTTGTAAGAATCCAAAAGATCTGTCTACTTATTTTTAAATTTCTATTACTGTAATACTCTTTTTTGTTTCTTATCGGTAACATACAACAAATTAACTGACAGCTAAGATTGTCAAATAATACTGAAAGAGTTCTCACTTAAACTTTTTTCAGTTTTGAGGGAAATAAATGCTATCTGAAGCATTTTGGACAAAACTGCTGGTCCTTCACAGCAAAAGAGGAAGGAAGTGGTTAGAAAAGCACAGAGTGGTGCTTTATTTGAAAAAGTACAGCATTTAGATTTCAAACCATGTGCACAATTTATTTTATTTTTTATCAAATGTTCTACCTTCAAGAAAATTTATCTGTGGACCTAGACCTATTAGACAATCAAATCTTCACAGAAAGGAAGAAAATATAAAATCAGGTCTTCAATTAAACTGATTCATATTCAGTCATCATATTCATGCTGATCGGGTATTCACCCCTCTAAGCCATTGCGTTCTCTGCTGTAAAGAGTATAGATGAAAATAAGATACAGTTCCTGCCCTCAAAGAGCTTCCTCTGTCCTCAGAGAATCAGAACCTGCCACATGCCAGAGCACTGGCAGTCCTGACACAGAAGTAAGCCCTTGCAGGATTTTTTTTAAAAAAGAATTTAGGACAACCCCCTCGGGTCCCCTCCCACTGTGGGAGCTTTTCTGTTCTCTCAATAAATCCTGCTTTCTAAAAACAAAACAAAACAAAAAATTAAAATTAAAAAGAATTTAAGTGGAATATCTTACTTTGTTGCAAATCTAGAAAAAGTCTGTTAAGCTTACTCTAAGAAGAGAGATTCATGTAGATTTCTTTTATGACCATGATTGGTACTCCATGTAGCAATTGTCTACATTTGTGCAATTCCAAATACATTCTGACACGCTTAAAGAAAGACGATTTCACTCAGACAACATATAGACCAATTTCTCTTTTTATATGTGATGTCAAACTAGTATTAGGACTTTATCTAATATATTCCATTTTTCGTAAATGCATCTAAAAGGAAGAGTAACTTCTTGCAGTTCCTGTTTACCAATTATCTTCACCAGTTGAGGATCACTTTTCATTGCTTACAGCTGAAGAGTCTTACTCTTGCTTTAAGAGTCTTATTTTGCTTTAAGATCTAAGCCAAGATGCCCCCCCAAGAAGGAAAGCAGCATCCTTCCCTAAACTGCAGAATCCAAGCCTGCTTCATTGCATCCTTGCTGTCAGTGTGCAAAGGCTCTACCTCTTCCTGGATCTGCTATGAAGTGCGCAAACCATGGCAAAACCTTCTCCGTCCTATTGTCCCCACAAAAGAATTCAGCTTAAAATCTTGTGATTCATATATCTCTCTCAAGTCTCTACTATCTTAGAGCCAAAATGATTTACTTTTCTAGGGTTCATAATGTGGAGATGTGAAAGGCGCAAGAGGGAAGAAGACATGAAAAGCTCAGTTTGTTTGTCCTAGAGAGTTTTCATGTGTCTTTTTTTTAAAAAATGTTAAAACAGCTTCAATTCTTTAAGAATTTTTAATCCTTTTTTTCCCCTGCTGAATATATCCAAAGCTCTAAGCCAAAAAAGACCTTTAGAATTCACAAGGTCTAAGATTATGAAAACACATTGAAAACACATTAATGTATCAAACGTCCATGGAGGATTAGCCCATATTCTATGTTAGTTTAGTGCCATCAAGTGGACTAGTTGAAGAAATAACATTTCCAAATGTTTTTATTACTGTCTAACTTGTAAGCATTTTGGTCCTCTTTTATGCCTGAAGGCATTTACTGAGAATGGAGTAAATTAAGGAAAATCTTGACTTTTAGTTTCACATTCCATATGGTTATAATAAAAGAAATTGGCCCACATTTTCTGTAAAAATGGATAAAACAGATTGTGATTGTCAACAAATTTTGATTAAGTATCTTTCTGTCTACAACACTTATGATTTAAAAATGACTCTATCAAAGTTCAGAAAAGTGTAAATATTTATGGTTGTAAAAATTAAGAACTTAGGCATGCTATGTCCTTTATTAAATATTTTGTGGCGCTAGGATATTGTGATTTGTCATGAAAGACTGAATGAATATCATATTTTTCTTTTCTGCATAAATATATAATGTAATGAATTATTATAAAATAAAGTTATATTAGCGCTACTTAAGTTAAGAACCAGAATATTATCAAGACCTGAAAAGAGTGCTGGTTGCTCTTTCCCTTTTGTTTATAATTTAGCTTCAAATTAAGTGTCTCCAAATAAAATGTTTTAGTTTTATCTAAATTAAATCACAGAATATGTGGTCTCTGTATGCGTGCACCTGTGCCTGGCATCTTCCGCTCAGCCATAGATTTTTAAGGTTCATCTACACTGAAGAATGAAGATTTA
>CAUYQG010137686.1:0-32854 GCA_963574415.1 Tarsius wallacei | reverse complement strand
CACTCCGTTGCCCAGGTTGGAGTGCGATGGCACACTCACAGCCACCGTAGTGTCAACCTGCTGGGTTCAGGCAAGCTTTCCACCTCAGCCTTCCAAGTAGCTGGAACTACAGGCATGCACTACCATGCCCAGCTAATTTTTTTGATTTATTGTAGAGATGAGGTCTAACCAAGTTGCCCAGGCTGTTCTCAAGCCTATGGGCTCAGGCAGTCCTCTCACCTCAGCCACCCAAAGTTCTGGGATTACAGCCATCACTGTGCTTGGCCAGGTCTGGACTTCTATTGAGTCCATCCCCCAGGTGGTGGACATGGTACCCAGTGGGTAGCTTTTAGCCCTTACTCCCCAACCTTAGGATTGCCCCCGTGTCTGTTGTTTCCATCCTTGTGCCTGTGTGTATGTGTGTGTGTGTGTGTGTGTTTCTCATTTATTAGGGAAAACATAAAATCCTCTTACCTAGGCCTCCCAAAGTGCTGGGATAACAGACTTGAGCCACTGTACCCGGCCTGATCAGTAGATTTTTATTGAGTCCATGTGGAGATATTCAGATATTTGGCTCTGGAGCTCATGAAATACATCCTCCAAGATCTTACTCATCATATGGAAGCACATTAGGAGACAAGAATAAATGAAATTATCAAGGGAGAGCCATAAAGAGTCAAGGAGCAATATGGTACCTTGTGTATTACTAACAATTACATGACTGGTGTCCAAGGGGATGAAAGAGGAATCGTCAAAAGATAAACTGTGCATGGAATAGTATTGGCTATAAAATTTCTATCAACACGGAATCAAACTGTTTGGAAATGAGAATTGGGAAGTATCTTGAAACTGCCTTTACACAGCCAGCACATTGTTGTGGCTTGCAGAAACCCAATATATGTTTGCTGAGTTTTGTTTTGTTAATTAGCTTGTTTGGAATTTTAGAGAGTCAGTGTAAAATATTATTTTCCTCTGCTCTCAAATACGAACCAGTTGACACAGTCAGTACCTAGATAATCAGCCCTCCTTCTGCCAGAGATGATCATTATCCCCAAGTAACTTACAGGCTAATACAATCTTGATTCTAACTGTGTGCCTCAAATCAAGACTATATTTCTCTGCCTCACTTATAGCTGGATGTGGCATGGCTAATCTAAAAAGATAGGAGTAACATTTAGTTGTATAATTTTCGGTTTGAAACCTTAAGCTCAGGGACATGCCCTCAAAGTGAACAAATGTGCCTCTCCCTCCGTTCTCCCCTTTCTGTTTGCTAGAATGCAGACCAGTGCTGGCAAGCTGTCCTGAACCTCAAGAACATTGGCAATATCTTAAAAATGGCAGAGAAATAAGAGGACGCCTGGGCTGCTGCTACTAAGGCCATCTTCCCATTGGTTGTCTTGAGCCACTATTGCTGAATGAGAGAGAGGAGGGAAGAAGTACTTTCATCTTATCTTGTCTGCCTTCCTACCCGCTTGCTCCTGCAACTAGTCTTTACTTGTTGCTTATCTTTATATTTTCTCTAGCAATTGACTTGGAAAATGCATGTGTGTATGTATACTGATACATACATATAAGTAACATGTTGTTTATTGAGCATAAGAAATGTTTAATGGCTGTAGTGAAATGACCATGTATCTCCCTCATTCCAGCTCTTCCAAGGCACCATTTTTCTAGTCATTGAATTCTGAGAAAAATAGTTACTCCCAGGATATTTTTTGTGTATTTGTGTATTTAATTCAAAACACACACAAGTATACCCATTCATTATTATTTTTTTATTTTTATTTTTTTGAGTTGGAGTCTCACTCTGTCGCCCAGACTGGAGTACAGTGGCACGCTCCCGGCCACTGCAGCCTCGACCTGCTGGGCTCCGGCGATCCTTCCGCCTCAGCCTTCCAAGCAGCTGGAACTACAGGCGTGCGCTACCACACCCGGCTATTTTTTTTTTTTTTTAATTGTAGAGATGAGGTCTCACCAAGTTGCCCAGGTGGGTCTCGAACCCGCGGGCTCAGGCAATCCACTCACCTCAGCCTCACAAAGCGCGGGATCACAGGCTGAGCCGCCGAGCCCGGCTACCCGCTCATTATTGTGTCTACATGTGAGGACGCAGGAAGGCAAACAATGTGATACATTATGCTATGCTATGCTATGGAATTATGTGGAGTGCTGTCAGCATAAAGCAACTCAACCCAGAATTGCAGTAGTACCTCATCTTCACCACTTGAGGCTCCACCACTGATTCCCCAGAGCCTCTGAATATCCAAGTGTGTATCTGTGTGTGCACTTTCATATTAATACTGATTTCACTTAAGTTTCAGTCTGAACATTTGTGACATCTTACTAGTTCAGCTGACTGCATTCATAAGCTAGTGTGCATAAGATGTTAAATTAGTTTGAGCAACATTATGAGTTTTTGTCTTCCTTTCAATCTTAGTATGATTTTGCTTATGTTTGTGGTGAAAGCATTAAATAATTTGGCCAAATTTTTCAAAAGACATGATCAAGCCAGTTGGGTGTGGGAGAAGAGGGAATCAGGTACATCGTAATTAAACACTGGCTGATTTCTTGAATTTTCCTTTTTTTAAACAAGCTTTTCAAATAAAGTGGGGTAGACATAATATTATAACGATTCTCTTACATTATGTTAGACTTCATTTTAATTTATTTTTATGTTTTCTTTTTCCCACTTTTTTCTTTTTTTATATCTTATTTTAAAGATGTGGGGTACAATTCAGGATTAGGTATACAAGTAGACATCGTACAAGTAAAATTTGGGCCTCTTTTTGGTCCCCACTTTGCCTGGTTTGAGATCAGGTATGCTTATTGTTTTTTGTCTTTACCCCCATCCTGGTAATATCCCTCTACTAACAATTCCTTTCTTATAGTATTATGTTAAACGTTCAAGGTCTGCTTATGAGTGATATTTTTTACATGTTTCCAAAGTTCTCCTCTTAAGATTTAGTTAGTAAGAGCACAATGAACTGTTAGAGCATTGGTGTTTCAAATTTAATTATGCTGGCCAAATTAAAAGATTTGTGACTTTGCCTTGTTGAGTATCAGTCATCTGCTGATATCAGCTTACTCTTTAATTCCCAAAAGTTTTCTATATTCTATTATATTGATTATATTGATTATCACCTTTAAACTATTGCCAGCTTTTCTGATGATCTGTAAAACTCAGCTACACAGAACACAGGCAGAAACCCAGAAGAAGAAAAATAAGTAGACATCTGACTAATAACAAAGAGAAGATATAAAAAATAATGTATTAAAATGGAATTTCAGGTTTTAGTGCTGACAAGTGCAGAGCTTGCATGTTGTCTCCTATTTTCACAACAAGATAAAGCTGAACAAACTGAAAATTAAGGACTTTTTTTTTTGCATTTGTGAGAGCTGAGTTGCCAGGCAAACTGCCACCACAAATTGTGAAGAATAGGGAACATTCAGAGAAACAGCCCAAATCTTTTTACCTGAAAGTGAAGCTACTGAAGCCATACCCTGGTAAGAGCACCTAAATAGTAATTTTTGATTAGTATCTGAAGATTTGGTGTGGCCTAATGTGATAGAAATTTCAAGAGGCCACATTCTTATGTAGGATAAGGGAGGGCACTTAATGTACATGAACTTTACCTCCAAGTATTCCATCAGGTTTTCAAGGTAAAGATCTGAAAAATATTCCCTATCTGATGATGGCAAGGGAAGGGGCAGGAAAGAGTAATAATTCTGAAATACCCCTGGAGACTTCTTCATAATAAAAGCCTACCTCTATCAAAAGAGACAGGGCCAGAGCCGTACTCAAGCTAGTGGAAAGGTTTTCCTCCTCTTTTATCCTCTCTAGCCATTCTGTTTCACCTAAGGAGGATGAGAGGAAACAATATATAGTCAACAGGGTCAAGACTTTAAGGAAAGAAAATAGGAATGCTGTATCCAGGGAAGAGAATGAGGGGAATGAAAAAAACACCCATGTAGGTAACAGCCTGAGGCACAAGCCCTTTAGAAGACTGAGATTATAATCAGAAAATTATAGAACACATCCTTTCCCCTACATCTTACCACTACACAGCACTCCAATAGAATAGCAATAGCTTACAGCAGGAAGAACTGCAACACACATAATTTCTTTGAGAAGGAATACTTTTAAGGAAGTTCAAAATCAAGATATGCGAAACAAGAATGCCTAAAACGTTTGAATTTTATCCTACACTAAAGGTCTGTTTTTCTGTTCTTATTACCCAGACCAACACAGTTTTCAACAACAACAACAAAAAGTACAAGACATGGCAAAAGGAAAAATAAATACCAAGTCAAAAAAGTAAAGGCAAACACCAAAACCATGACACAGATGGTGGAATGATCAGACAAGAAATTTAAAATATTAGCTACTCAAAATCATTAATAAGTTAATGACTCTAATGGGAAAAGTATACAACATGTAAAAAGAGAGGAATAATTTAAGTACACAAATGTATATGCTAAGAAATGATTTAAAAGATAATAAAAATTAAAAACACAGTAACAGAAATGTAGAATGCCTTTTATGGTCTTATCCATAAATGAAAAAAGATTCTAAGGAAAGAATAAATGAGCTTCCATATAAGTCATTAAAAACTTTCCAAACTGAAATTTAAGCAGAAAAAAAGAATACTAAAACAAAAAAATGAATAATCAACAACACAATAGAACAAAATATTCAGGAACTGTGTTACAGTTTTAGCAGCTATGACATACTCATGGTTAGAATATCAGAAAAGTAGAAAGTGAGGACAGAGAAGCAGAGCTGCTTGAGATAATAATAGCCGAGAACTTTCCAAATATTAATGACAAACACCAAACCACAGATCCAGAAAGCTCAGAGAACACCAAGAAGGATATATACTAAAAATGGAAATCAACAAAAAACACACCCAGTCATAGCAAATTCAAACTGCTGTAAACCAAAGACAAAAAGAAAATCTTGCAAACAACCAGAGAAAGAAAAAGAAATATCATGTTAACTCTAGAGAAATAATAGCGAAAGGTATCTTTTACATAAGAAATACTGATCATGTCACTGTCCTATTTAAAATTAACCCTATAATGTTTCCCATTGCTTTTGAAATCAAGTTATATTACCTCAACATAATCAAATAGGTCTCAAGTAGGCTGGAAAAATAATGGAAAAAGATAGAATCTGATAGCAGTGTAGACAAGACTAGGTTCTACGTGTTTTTAGAAAAGAAGTTCTACAGACTATAAAACTTGAGATATGCATACTGCAGATTAGTAGAATGTGCACTCCAGTATGCAGGAATCTTTGCTGTTTTATTAATTGGTGTGTTCTGAGTGCCTGCAAAAGTACTTGACAATTAGTAGGCACTCAATAGTAATTTATTTAAGTAAAAAAACAGGAATAGTAGTTAGGTAAATAAAAAAGCAGTGAACTAGTGACAAGGAGGAGATTCCAAGCAGAACACACAGCACATACAATTGTGAAGACTGACAAAGATGTTTATGTCTCTGCAACTTCAACCTGGATAATAAAAATAGCTTCATTTATATTGTAGAGCCATTCACTGAGAGAAGGACTTCAGAAGAAAAAAGCTTGAAGGAGGGATGTGATTTTGGGGTATATTAAATTCAAGATATATTTAAAGATAAACAAACAGGACAATTTGAAATTCCCTCAAGAGTGTTGCCCACACTATATTTAGCCTTTGAACATATTCTTCTGAGTCATAATTGGATATATATTTTCACAAATTTTAAATTTGTTTAATTTGAGTTAATTAGGTTTTATGACTAAGGTATATTATGCACATTTTAATTTCTTCTCTCTAACACAAGAAGTTTTAATGCTTTGATCATTTAGATATAGTACATTTCTGAACTAAAAAATGCAACCTTTTATTTTGCACTTAGAGTGTATTTGTAAATGTTATTTTATTTTATTTGGAGGGTGGGGGTGTTGCTTTGTCCATGTGGTTGAAGGGGAAAAAGACAACACGTTTACAAATCAGTGTCTTTTGTTTCTGCTATTTCCACCAGTAACCAGCAGGTGGTATCAAATAATTTTACATTTTTGTGCCTATTTGGTTCTGAGAGTTCTTAACTGCCACTCCACACTTCAACCAGAAACACTCACACACAAGTAGTTTATAGGATGAAAATCTACAAGAGGATTTCATTTTATTTTATCTTTCTGATTTATATCTGCCTTGATGTTGCTTTCAAGGTGATATGTTTTTGCTCACATGCACTGAAGTTTTTTCTTTTTTTTATGTTAGAGGCACAGGTTTACATTCAGTGACTCATCTGATATCAAATAACAGCACTCTTGGTAATCCTTACTTTAAACATGAGGACACTGCTGCAAGAAAAGGCTAGGAAATTTTTCCAAGGTCACAAAATTAGAACTCAGGCATCTTGCTGTGGACTCTACAGTGTCCATCTGTGTTAAAACCACATCCCCTGATTTGACATTCTTCTATCAGTGCATATTTGTGTCCAACATTCTTTGCTTAGACACCATTTGTTCACCTACTATGGGTTGAAACATCAATTAATTATGTAAGGTGTTTGGCTTGCACTTGGAAATAAGAAATATTTTATAAAATATTATATAAAAATGTAAAAGGGCTATGTGTTAGACATTATCTGTGCATGGAAAATGATCACATATATGTCACATATTTGGTTAGAAGTTTAGTGCTCACAGGACTTTAAGATACTTTCCTTTTTATTTTATGGAGGAAGAAGCAAGCCTTCTAGAGGAGAAGTGAGATGAAGATCACACAGAGATAGTGAGAAAATAGTCTGTTTAAGAAAGGCTAAGGGAACTCTCAAACAGAGTGCCTTACGAGATGTAGAAAAGTATGCACTGTTGAAAGACAGGCATGTAGAAGATATGTGAACTTTCTGGGTAAGCTTATTGCCTCTTTATTTAATGCCCTGCTCCTTCTGTTTACAGTCTGGTGAGACTAGGCTAGGCTGAACTCCTAGGCAGAAAAGCTGGCATATGAGAATTCTTCCAGTAAAAAGAAATAAGGCGGGGGGGGGGGGGAAGGGAGGGGAAAGTGAAGGAGAAAGGAACCAACAGAAAAAGTTAATAACGTTATTGTCAAATTGCCAAAATCAGATGAAAGAAAATACAATTAGATATGGGGAAGATTTGAATATGGTTAGAAAAACAGCCTCATAGTAGTAGACTCATGTTGAAATTGCTATAACATTTTACTGGCTTGAATGAATAGGCCAAAATTTAATTTTAAACTACCAGCGTAAACTTACAAAACAGAATTTAACTTAAAATTTGCCATCATTTGAAGTTGAGTTTTACTGTAGTTGTTTTTAATATTTAAAAAATTAATGTGTTGAGGCATCAATTACATATTTCAAGAATTCACATTTGAATTGGAAATAATAGATATGACCAAGCATTTCTTGTTTAAATTAAAATTATTGGGTTTTTTTTTCCTTGTTACAAAAGAAAGAAGGTTCACTGCAGGGAAAAAAAATTGAAATTTCTTCAGTATTAATTCCCACAAGTAACTATTTCCCTATCTTATTGTTAAAGACTTACATCCTTAAATCTGATACTCATGCTGTTGCTCAAAATGTTTTGGAATGGGGAGCATTTCAAATATTTGTTCCTTTAATTTTCCTTCTGGTATTTTATTTTAAAATACCAAATAAACTAAACAAAAATAATTCAGCCACAAGTCCATTTTTACTTTGTCTATCTAATTGAGATACTACATTCTCCCCCAAGGTGGTAATTGTAAGAGTTTTCTTTCTGGCATTTTTTCTAAGTTTATACAGGTATATCTATATTGATATATAAATGTAAGTGCATAGATTTCCATTAAAATTAAATCATGAAACTGTGTAAAAGCAGGCTGTATTGCATGTTTATTGCAGTCAATGTATAGTTCTTCTTTATTCTTTGTAATGTTGCCATGGTATTCATCGTGTGGGTATTCAACTGTTTTTCAGACTACTTCCTCATCAATTAATACAAAAATTTACCACTCTTTTGCTTTTAGAAGCCATTGTTCATGTAAAGAGTCTTTTGTGTCATTTATTTCTACATTTTCTTATTTTGTTTTATTTAGTGAATTATAATTATATATATTTATGAGGTACAAAGTGGTGTTATGATTTTGAATACATGTGGAAAAATTAAATTAAGCTAATCATAGCTATCACTTCTAATAGTTAATATTTTTGTGATGAAAATGTTAGAAATTTATCTTAGCACTATATAAATGCACAGAACTCAAGTATTATTAGCTATATTTATCAACTTTGCAGTTTATCTAAAAAAAAACTAATGTACTTCTCCCATCTAGCTGACACCCTTTGACTATCATCTTCCTATTTTTCCCCAAACCCAGCCTCTGCTTCTATGGGTTCAATTTTTTCAGATTTTGCATATAAGTGAGAACATGCTGTTTTTGGCTTTCTGTGTTTATCTTATTTCACTTGACATAATATTCCAGTTCCATCTACTATGTCACAAATTACAGAATTTTGTCCCTTTTTGAGGCTAAATGATTTTCCATTGTGCATATATGCCACATTTCCTTTATTCATTCATCCCTTGGTAGATACTCAGGTCTATTCCATAACTGGCTTGCTGTGAATAGTGCTGCAAATATTTCTTTGGCATAATGATTTCAAATTTTGGTGGTAAGTACCCAGCAGTGGGATTGCTGGATCATGTGGTAATTCTATTTTTAATTTTTTGAAAAACCTCCATACTGTTTTTCATAATGGTTATACTAATGTATGTTTCAGCCAACAATGTACAAGGGTTTTCTTTGCTTTATAACTTTGCCAACACTTGTCTTTTGTCCTTTGGATGATAGCCATTTAAAAAGGTGTGAGGTGGTATTTCATTGTAGTAATAATTTGTGTTCCTCTAGTGCTTCGTGATGTTGAGCATTTTTCATGTATCTGTTAACTATTCATATGTATTTTTGTAGAAATGTCTTTTCAGGCACCCTGCCCATGTCTTAATTGGATTATTTGTTTTCATTCTGTAGAGTTGTTTGAGTTCCTTACACATATTAGATATTAATCACTTATGATATGTATGACTTGCAAATGTTTTCTCCCATAGGTTGTATCTTTGATCTATTAATTGTTTTCTGTGATGTGTAGAAGCTTTTTATTTGGGTGAATCTAAAAAATCATTGCCAAGATCAATGTACATAGTTCTTCATCTTTTTTTTTCCTAGTAGTTTCATAGCTTTAGGTCTTGATATAATTTTTTTGCTGTCATTTCAGTAAAATACATTTTTAAGAGTAATAGCACATGTTGAATATCTTGTATCCAAAATGCTTAGGACCAGAAATTTCAGATTTCAAATTTTTAAAAGTTTGAAATATTTGCAAAATGCTAATATTGAGCATACCAATCTGAAAATCTGATACTCATGCTGTTGCTCAAAATGTTTTGGAATGGGGAGCATTTCAAATTTCAGATTTCCAGATTAAGAATGTTCTATTTGTTGTAATAACAAAAATAAGAAGAATTAAAATAGTTAACTTTTATATATTCTGTTCAATCATTATATGACCCACTGAGCTAACAAAATAGAAACTTCGGTAACCCCAAACCAAAAATAATACAGACTTTATAAAATTAGCTAATAAAAAATTACTATACAGACAAGCAACAAGTGCATCAGCAATGACAGTAAACCCTGGAGAGGGACCATGTTCTGATTTACAGAATTGCCACATTGCAATATTCATAATGTCTGGTTTTCAACCAAAAATATGAGACAGATAAAGAAAAGAAAAATTATAACTTATTTTCAGGGGAAAAAAATGTGATTCGTTAGAAATTGTACCTGAGGTAACCCAGGCATTGTACTAACTAGACAAAAACTTTACCACAAGAAAATGACTGAGAGTAGTGGGAAACTATTGGTGGGGGGAGGGATAGGGGAAGGGATTAATGGTAATAAATACCTGTCTGGGGATGGGGGGACACTTCTTATCAACAAGGGTGTCTGAACAAGACATAATTTTGTACCTAACCCTTAACTGTACTCCACAATATCACAATAAAAAAAATATTGAATATAAAAAAAGAAAAGAAACCTCCAATAAAGGGGGGTTGAGCACCATAGGAGGAGTTCAGAGCTCTAACAGTTGCAAGAAATCTTCAGTATGGGGGATTGAGCAACCTGGAAAAGGGCTCTGAAGTCACACAGCTCACCAGGCAACCAAGAATGGGTAACAATCTAGGCCTAGGAAGGGAGGTCGGGAGAACCCCCCTGAAATTCCCCCAGATAGTCCACTTGGGTGGATATTAGAAAACTGGGAAAATAATTCTGGAATTAAAGGAAAAGGAAAGAAGAAAACAAAACAAAACAAAACAAACAAAAAGAATCTAATGCTACTGCTGATCTGACAGGAGGTGAAGTTCAGGCAGTAATGCAAGCAATGGGGAGTTGCTGTTCACTCCTGTTGTGCAACCAGCTTCCTAACAGGTCACGGACTGTTGCCCAGGGGTTGAGGACCCCTGCTTTACACTCTGATGATATATCTTTTTTATGATTTTAGAATATTTTCTGGCCAAGCCTTAAGCAGGTATGGAAGCAAATCCTGAGGCAGACCAAGCTCTTCTTATTCGTGAAGAATACTGGACTCTTCATTCTGAAAAAGAGCAATTCTTTGATGGTTGTAGGGAGTCATTTTGCCATATTACATATAAATGGAGTGTATTACTCTTCAGTGTTTTCTCCCCTTCTCTGTCAGATTTTTTGTCTTTCATTTTAGTTTTATTTTAGACCAAATTTTATAAGGATCTAAACACTTCTGGAAAATAATTGTTATGCATCTTTTATAAAAATATTCAAATAGTTTCTTAAAGGCAAATTTAGCCTAATCAGCTGCCATTTTGATATCTTATTTAAAGAAAAATCATATTTACAGAAAATAAAAGACACTCTTTAAAATAATGTTTAGGTGACTTATATATTATGCCAAACAATCTGAAATACAAATAGAGGCACAAGGTATTTTGTATTTCATTGAATTCCTTAGGTCATAGCTCATTCTAAAGACTATACAGAAAAGATCCATGGTTATTGTATGCATTGAGACAATGTATTTCTTATTGGGCATCTTCCCAGTTTACTCAGAATATTCCTTGAGAGACTGAGAGTCATTTAAGATCTCTTTGTATGTACTTAGTGTGTAGTAGAATTCTGAGCTATCTATTGAATATATAGACTTAGTACTAAAAGATTTTATTGAAATCCTTTCTGTTTTTGAACAAAGATTAAATGTTTTTCATGACTCAGAGTAATGAAAAAGAAAATATTTATTTTGTGGATAAGCCAATTTATATATTATTGGACATAGCACAGACCACCCAGGCCTGAAGCCTACTGTTTATAGTTAAGGATTTTCAATTTACATGTGCTCTTGAGGAGCCAGAGCTATCTTTGTTCCAACTAGAAAGTTTTGTGTCTGCAAAAGGGTAATAATTTTAAGATCCCCACCCCTAAGTCCCCCACCCTTGGCTGTAAAATTCTGTCAGGATACTTTATTTCCACAGGGGAAAAGGCTTTGGGCCTCAGTAATCACAACGTTGAAAAATTTCATCTATCAGAGGACTGATGTTTATATTTTTTGGGAACACTAGAGTTATATTTGCCCTCAAAATCAGTTTCATACATATATAAGTTTATAGTAGAATGTAGCTGACTTGTTTTTCGTGTAAATATGTAGCTTCATGTGAAGCCTCTTTCTCCTCTATCTGGCCCTTGAATTTTAGAATTCTCTAAGGATTGATTCTAGGCTCTCTTCTTATCTTTCCCCTGTATTCTCATTGTAAACAGATTACCCCATGCTCATAGCTCTAACTACTATCTAATATAATAACAGGGGAGAAAGAGAAAGTAGTATAAAACAGAAATTATCAGACATGAATCTCCTCAACTTCTCATTGGAAGTTCATACCTTAACTTCTATTATCTTCTGTTTCTCAGTAAAGTAGGAGGCAGGGTCTTTGCTAAAACTAAAGATAGAGAGTCAAAGGCCTGAAGATAATTTATAGGGTTTGAAATATTTATTTTGTGAAGATAAGAGTAAAATGAAAGGATTGCTGGACTGTGTTCAATGTCCAGTTGAATGTGGTGATTATAGTTTGCGAGTTTCTCTTGCCATGCACGGTTGCTTCATTATAGGCACAGAGAAAGTGATTCGTTTCATCTAGGGTTGGAGTCTTGCCAGGTGAAGGTGAAGGTGAAACAAGGACCCAATGGGTAAGGAGTTTAGGGTAGTAAAGTGTTTCCTAGGGTAATGGAATTTAAGTTGTATAAGGAGGATAGTGAAGAAGAAAGCACTGGGAATGGGAAAAATATGGAGCAAATGAATGGTAAGTCTCTTAAGCGGCCAAAGAACCTTCATGGTAAGAATAGTTCAGCAAGAAAATTAGAGGTGAAGAAGAATTTTATTAGAGGGTGAACTGCTTGAATAAGCTATCCAAGAGCAGTTAGGATGACAAGATTATGGTAGTAACTGTAGGAGATGGCTGAAGGGAAGTGGAAAGAAGTCCAGAGGACTGTCTGGATCACACATATGAATGGTGGAGTCACCTGAAGTAGCAAAAGCCTATGGAATTGAGAGAAAGACTGTAAGTTAAATTCTAAAGCCTTTGATAAATAAGGGAGAATGATGGAGATATTAGTAGATACAGTGGTGATGAATAAGCAAAGAGGATGGTATGCCTGAATAGCATGAGCCTCAAATGATCAGGATCTTTGCTAAAGAGTTGAAGTTAATTGTCTGAAACTAGAAATAGGAAGCAAGGCAGAATGTAGTAAGTCAACAAACTGCCTTGGTTTGAAGTGACTGTAGGGCATACGAGTGTTTAGGGGACAGCTAATTTTTACTGGAAGCAAAGAAGTGAAGAAAACTTTCCCAGATTGGTTTAAGAATATAGGGCACGATAAAACAGGTAATAAGTGCTTAGTGTAGATGCTTTTTATTTATTTAGCAAAAAGAAAAAATTGGTTGAAAGACTAATATGCACACATCCCTTTGGGTATTCATTTGTACTGTTGTTTGGAATAGAGTATATGAACTTCAGTTGGAATTTAATTTCAGATTCAACAGAATAAGGTCAGAGAATTAGGATGACTAAGGGAAACAGAAGATCTAAGAATGAAATCAGTGCAAAATTTGCAGGTCAAATGATGCATTTGCTGCCTAAGAACTATATAGTTCTATTCATAAGTGTGGTAATTAATTATGTATATTTTAGAATTAGGTTTTCCTAGATACCTAGTGCCACTTAGAGAAAATGCTTCGAAGTTTTATATTATTTGAGTTAACGATTCCATGATTATGTTTACAAATTACCAAGATAGTATAAAATTGTTTTCTCTTTAAAATAACGATATATTGAATTTATTAAGTAGTAAAGCTAAGTAAAAATTATTTTCTTTTTTATTTTATCATTTTATGCAACCTCTATTATGAAAGTCCACTTGAATAGATAAACTATTTTAAGTGACTTTTTTGCTGACTTTCAATTTGAAGGGAATGTGTCAAATTGAGCTTGCAACCACTTAGAGTCCAAAAGAAAAATTATTTTCTTACTGAGTGATATCATTACCCTTTCTTGGTAATGCTTTCTAAACTTTACTCGCGAAGTGAATTGCCTCGTATTAAACAGGTACATTTGGCTACACCATATTTTAGTGTTGGACTCTGTATATGTTTGGACAGTTTTCTTGCATTGAGGAAATTCCTTGTGTTCGTTCAGTATTGAAATATAAATGAAAGAATTACTTATTATAAATATTAATAGTAATCATTATAGCTAACCCATATATAACACTTTTATTATGCCAAGCACTGTTTAAATAAGTTAATTAATCCTGAAAACAACCTTGTAAGGAAGGTACCATTATTACCGTTCTATTTTCATAAATGAGCAAACTGAGGTACAGAAAGGATTCACTGACTTGCCCAAGATCACAGCTGGAAAGTGGTAGAACCAGGATCTGGACTCAGCTGTCTGGTTCTAGAGTCTATGTTCTTAATCATTCTACTACACTTTATGTGATCTCACAAAGAATATGAGTGATGTAGAGTAAAACTCTTCCTTTCTTCCATTCTGTTTCTTATTTTCTCAGTCCATATGGAGTACTTAGGATTCAGTGGTTATGATGGAAAAGCCCAAGATACAGTGGCATAAGCAAGCGAGAACTTCTCCTCCTCTTCTTCTTCTTCTTCTTCCTCCTCCTCTTCCTTCCCTCCCTCTTCTTCTTCCTCCTCCTCCTCCTCCCCTTCCTCCTCATCCTTCTCCCCTTTCTCCTCCTCTTCCTCCCTCTCCCCCCACCTCCTCATCCAGCAGGGTCTTACTCTGTCACTCAGCTGGAGGGCTGGAGTGCAGTGGTGCAGTCATAGCTCACTGCAGTCTTGAACTCCTGGGCTCAAACAATCCTCCTGCCTCAGCCTCACATGTAGTTAGGACTACAGGCACTTGCCATCATACCCAACTGTGAAAATTTATTTCTTACATAAAATGAGGCTTGAGGTGGGCAATGCAGGACTGATAAGGTACCTACCTCCACAGTCACTGTGTCCTGATCTACTATCTGTCCTACTAACCTTGTGAATCAGTTTCATTCTTAAGGTTATTTTGTGTTCTAAAATGGTTGCTGGAACTCTAGCTATAATATCTGTCTTATAGGCCAAAAGAAAGGTGAAAGTAAAAAACAAACACAAACAGAAAAAGGGACTTCGCCTATCTAAGTCAGCTTTCTTTAAGCAAAGCCGCATACAACACATCTGCTCTTAGCTCATTATTTAGAATTTAGTCACACATTCGTACAAGTTGGGAATTATAGTCTTTTATTTTGGGTTGCAACATGACTAACTAGAAATTGGGTTTCTATCACCAAGGTAGAAAGGGATAATGCCTACTGGGGTAAGGATCTACCAGTCTGTGAGACACCATCCTTGATATCCACATGTTTTCAGACTGGTCTTTAGCATTGATTTATATCAGTGAGAATTTAAATAACCGACTATGTGAAGATAAGAATTGAGAGACAGTAGGATGATATTTCTTGTCACTCATGGCATACATATGGCATATAGTAAGGATAATACAAAAAAAAAATTTAAGTCATATTTGCTGTAGTTTTCAAGTAGAGTAAATCCCTGCCATAAAGTAGTCAATGAGGTCTAGTAACGTATTTTTTAGTTGGGTTTCTTGTTCCTGCATGTGGAGAGAATGAATAAAAACATTCTCAACTATTTGTTTTATTTATTTTGACAAGTAGGAAAAGATTGATTTTCAACTGAGAAAGTCCTAAATGAAAAGGAAGAAGTTATTTGCTAATTCTTCTTTCTATGTCACAGAAGATAAGCCCATCCCCAAGAAAGGAAAACATTCTGTATCTGATTTCACATGATTGTGGGAGTTTTATTGTATAAAGGAAGAAAAACAAAAATGTTTTGGAGAAACGTATTTCTTGTTTTATTCACAGCCTGAATTTCATTATTGTTTTGGGTGATACAGAATATTAAAAATTTTCATGAAAGTAGAGAATTGTATGCACATTTTAAAAACTAATACATAAAATGAAATGTCATGATCAATATTCTTATTTCACTATAGGATATTATGTCCTGGAGTACAGGATAGCCAGGCAATCTTGTTTACTTTCAGGGGAATTTAAGTACCTACTCCTTTCTAAAAATAATCTGAATATGAATATTTATGTCTTATTTATTATATACTCTTTGTCTATCAATGATTGCATTTTAGACTGACTTAAGTTTCTAATAAATGATTTAAGAATTTAAGCTGAAATGAGATACCCTTCTTGATCTTTATTTTAAGAGGGTATTAGGAACAAAATTTGCATCTTAAGGGATAAGAATATTAAGTGGATGATCACGAATTTAACGAAGACTTCTGTTCTGTCTCTTCTTTGTTATTACATTTTTTCTTTTGCTATACAATTAGTAAACCGAATTTACTAGTGTTGTTAATGTTCTCTATTTGTGTTGTTGCTTGTGGAAACCTGATTAGAACTTTTGAGAGTGGATTTCAGTCAGAAGTGATTTATTTTGTGTATTTAAGCTAAATTCCAGCTGTTTGAGGTTTTTCTCTTAGAAGTCTAAGTTTCAGGTAACATCTAGATTGAAAAGACAATTCTGCTTAATATTCCAATCCTTCCCTTTCTACAACAGTTTAAATTATTTGTTTTTCTAAGTTCCTAATACTTTTATTTAGATATTCATGTTTTTAAAAAATCACAGTTTATGCTTAAATTTGTACACGGGTAGGATAATATATTCCACAATTTGCTTTTAAAAATGGCCCGTTTTAAGAAAGGATCATACATACTAAAAAAACTACTTATACTTTTGCTATTTTAGTTAGCTGAATTAATAGTATTAGTAGAGTACTAATAAAGTCCTATAATATATAACAAAAGAACATTTCTTAGTGCTTCTGATTCAGAGGTTACAATCTCTATTAATACAAAGAGACAGATTCCTATTCATACTTACCACGTGATTTGTCATAGTTAGTTTTCCCCTGAAAGTAAACAAGACTTTACTTAGATATCCAAGTTTCTGTAAATTATGACTTTTTTATTTTAGTCACCAAAACATACGCGATTTCACATATAATTTTGACTTACATGACTTGCCAGACTTTTCCTGTTTATTATTAAAATTAATTTTTATAACCATTATAATGTCATAAATTTTGACAAATTGTAAAACAACATTTTCTAGTCAGGTATGAGCCATCATAATTCTTGGGCTATAGATTTCTGTTTACTTTCTCTAACATGTTTTTTTAAATAAAGAAACTTTCAGTTTTTTCCATATTTATATCATATGTACCTGAAAATATCTGAATAAATCCTAACTCTGTTTTCTCTCATGTGAACTCACAGTTACAAAATACTGCTCAGGAAACTTGTTGTATCAGGTTTCCTATCAGTTTGCTTTTACAGAGGTCATTGTGATTGCTTCCTTCTTGACTAACAATAATCCTTAGAAAAGCCCCCTTGAAAATTATATATTGCCACCAAAAAAGTCTGTAATCATAGTCTTATTGGGTATAGAAGCTGTTCAATTTGTTTAATAACCAGTCCAAGAGCTGTGGTATAGTTATATTATCTTACTATGAATTTCTCCAATATTAATGAAGAGAAAGTTGTGTCACGTCTTATTACCACCTTACTAACTTTAATCTTTAGAAAGTAACTTGATGTCTACAGGCTGCAGTTACTTTTTTGTTTATGTAAAATAGCATTTTCCGGTATGGCAGCCACTAGCCACATATGACTGTTGAGCACTTGAAATGTGGCTAGTTCAAATTTAGATTGCTTTAAGTATAAAATATACACTAGATTTTGAAAACTTGGTGTGGAAAAATGATGTAAATATCTCATTAATTATGTCATATTGATTATTTGTTGATGTAATAATATCTTAGATATATTGGGTAAAGTGAAATACATTATTAAAATTGATTTTCCTCCTTTTACTCTTATGAAATATGGCTGCTAGAAAATTTTAAATTACACATATGACTTGCATTATATTTCTGTTGTACACTGCTGGTCTAGCAGAGATAGAATGACCTCTATGGACCTTTCTGGTTTCAGTACTGTAATGATTATGATTGATACTGTGAGTGACTCTGGAGCTGTCATTTTATTTTTCATTGATGTGATGTTGAAGTCTCCTTTTAAGGATTTTATGCAGTCTGTTATTTTGAAATGTAAAGCTTTTGGAAAATCCTTTTACTTTTGCTGTGAAACAATTTAGTCTTTAAGTTTTTTATCATGCTTAGATTTTCTCATTTCTGAAGTTAGACCTTTCTACCTGGTATAGCTATTATCCTGACTCTCTTCATTCTTTGATTGTTGCAAACTTCAGATTTATTTATTTTATCTTACTGATTTCATTTATTCTACCAAAAGCTTTTGACCACTTGTAGTGTGAGCTCTATCTTCACTAGGGCTCAAATAGTGGAGTAGAAAAACAATGTAGGATTTAGAGACAGAAGACTTAGATTTTTTAAATTTTATTTTATTAGCGTAACAATTCTGGGCAAGATACTTACCTTGCTAAATCGCCATCATTTTATCTGTAAAACTGATGATTTGAGGATTAAATAAAATACCATATAGATATTGTTATTACCTACCCATGGCCTTATTCAAAGATCTTTTCTTTTCAGATTTCTTCCCGACAGTATTTTACTTCAAGGGTACTATACTTTCCTAATATCCTTTATTTTTTGCTATTTACTTTTGTTTCCATTCTAGGTCTTTTTCTTCCTCTACCCATTGATATTCTTGGTTCTATTTTTTTTTTTTTTTTTTTTTGAGTCAGGATCTTTATCTTCCAGGTTGGAGTGCAGTGGCACTGTCATGGTTCATTACAGTCTCCAACTCCTGGGTTTGAGCACTTCTCCTGCCTCAGCCTCCTGAGTAGCTGGGACTACAGATGCACAACACCACATTCAGCTGACTTTTTTTTTTTGGTAGCTATGAGGCTCGCTGTGTTGCCTAGGCTAGTCTCAAGCTTCTGGGCTGAAGTGATCCTCTTGCCTCCACCTCCAAATTGCTGGGATTACAGGTACCAGCTACTGGCCCAGCCATATTAATCTTTAGTTCTCCTCACAGACTGAGATTATAAAGAAAATTGGGACAAACATCTTATGCCAATTGCTCTCAAAATGGAAATTATCACATTGAACTTGCACCTAGATTTGTAAAAACTGGGACCATAAATTTAGCAAAAAGTTCTACACACTAAGTAGAGAGGAGAGACAATACTGCAAATTGTAGGAAGCCAGATCCAAAGGAAAGGGAGAAACAAACTTAACATATATTCAATACCTGTCATGTTCTAGGCATTACCTCATTTTATTTTATGCTCACCACAATCTTTTAGGGGAGGTTCTGTCCCCTATTTTATAGAGGAGGAAATTGAGTAACAGGCATATTAAATAACTTGCTCTTAGGTTATTTGGGTTCTTCCCTAGTGTTTATCTGCATTTTCCCCCAAGACCATTGCTTGGTAAACACTGTTTACTATGGACATTTGAATTCTGTGCTAATTATGTAGATAGAGTTGTTCTCACGTGTTCTAGCAAAAATAAATGAAACTTGAGTTTTTTTAAACAAGGATCCAGATATGAAATTTATTAAATGTATTTTGCACTGTTTTGGGGAAAGGTAGGTCTCCAGACTAGTCTTTCAAGTGGGTTGAGTGGGTGGCGGTAGTAAATCAGGAAGCCATCCCATCCCAAGCTGGAAATGTCAACAGACTTTCAGATCTGAAAGCTGCTGAACACTAAAATGAAACCCTCCTCAGCCACTGATTTTCTTTCCCACATCCCTTGGGCCCTACTCTAGTTATTCTGTTAGCTAGTCCCTTTATTGATAGGCAAAGATAAAATGATAACTGTAAATCTGTGAATTATGCCCTGACTTTCAGGACTAAATCCAGAGTTATTTGTAATGTTCACATTATAACTAACTTATAACGATCTCCACTTACTTCCCACAAAGTTTTTCCCCCGTTTGCTACTCTGCTTATTTGCTTCCTTATGCTCTACCCTCCTACATGTCATTCTCAGATTCCACCAGAACATTCTTATCTTCTGACTTTCTGATCCACTTTTTAAGAAAGACTAAAATATGCTAAATATCTTCTTGTGCTTTGGAGGTCTTGTGGCAGAAATTCTCTACTGACTCAAGTATAGAATAATTAGTAGGAATGAATGAACTCTTGAAAAATTAAGACCATATTTTCAACTCTATGTCCTCATATTAAAGAAGGTTGTGCAAGACATTTATAAAATACGATTTATAAGTGATTGGTTTCTAAAGAACTCTTTTTCCCCCTAAGGAGTTCTAAGAGTCATCTATTTCTAGCAAATAACCTTTAACCTCTTCTTTAAAAAAAAAAACTTGAATGAATATTTGAGAAGTTCTTGTCTTCGTATTCAGATTCCTACATTTTACTGTTAAAAAAGTGAGTGTTGCTGTTACATTGGGCAATTTTATTTCAAAAAACTAAATATAAGAATTGCTTTCCTTTACTCTGCATATGGGTGTCTTTTGTGCTTTTGCTTGACTCCTGTTTATCCTCTTGGAATTTTGCCTTTAAAGCTTGAATTTCCTTCCTTTTTTCTACACATCTGAGATGCAGAGCAAGGCATGGCATGAAGTCAAAAGTAAATTCCTATATTTAAGTGCTAGAAACCATTACAGGCTTTTTGAGGCCAAAGACCGCCTATCAGATACTTAGCTGTTGGGTGACCATATATACTCTAGGTGAGGGCACTTGACTAATTTTAAGGATGTTGCATTTTGAAATACTGTTGCCTATAATCGAAACACACACACACACACACACACACCACACCCCTCTTGTGTGTGTGTATGTGTGAACCAAGTACTTGTCTGGCAGGATACTGAAAACCTAAAATATAGCCCACACATGCAATCTTGTTGGAAGACAAAGTACATTTTTCAGCAAGTTAGTCTCAGAGTAAGAAAAACCAAGCTAGTCTGGATTTTAGTTTTCTTCCCACTTTCCTCTACTGCCAAGCTCCATAGGGACTCCTAGTCATATAGCACTGAAAATAAAATTATTTTCTGTATTTCAAAATAATAGTATTACTTTTGACTCAACAACATTGCAATTTACATTTGCAAAAGAAAACATAAAATTATAAGGACTGGATACTAACTGGCTAGGGTAGTATTTGAGGAGGGAATTAATATGTAATTAGAACTACTTAGACTGTGCTCATATATCAGTTTTATTCCTCTGTAAAAAGGAACATATATAGTCCTAAGGTGTGTGTATAAATATTAATATATATTTATATATACATATGCATTTAAGTATACATGCATAAATACAAATATAAAATCTAAGCTTTTCCCAAATATTTTAAAACATTTCTTGATGTAGCCTCATAAAATGTTCTGAGATATCATTTTGTTAAATATTAGATCATATGTACATTAAATAGTCTAAATTTTTTTCTGGAAAATATTGCATATGTATATTTCACCTTTTGAAGCTGGTAAACCAAAAGCATGTTACAGAAAACCAGCTTATAACAAATATGGATAGTACTGTAGACAATGTGTTCTTGTTATTTGCTATACTTAATTCTACAGAACTCAATTAAAAAAAAATTTATTGTGGAGACAAGTTGTCACCATGTTGCCCAGGCTGGTCTTGAACCCATGGACTCAGGCAATCTTCTTGTCTCTGCCTCCCAAAGTGCTGGGATTACAGGCATGCGCCACCACACCCGGCAATTGTGTGGAATCTTCAGAACAATTCGATTCATTCTTTTCATTTTATATTTGGAAAAACTAAGACTTAGTAACCTAAGTTTCTTTTTAACTTCTCACAATTATTTAGTAAAAGAGCCAGATTGAAAATCAGTTTGTCAGATTCTGTCTAATCATAATCAATTATGGAATCTAAAATGGGAGAATGTTACTAGAAGGGAAAGAATTAACCACTCGGTGTATTAGGCCACATATATCTATTGACCTATTTGTAGATGAGCTAGTGATTTCTGGTAAAAGCCACAATAACCTTAAGACCATTCAAAGTTATTGACATTTTTGGCTCTGATAAAGTAAATGAAACATCCTCAAATAGGGGTAGCTGTCTCTTCTTTCTCTTGCATTTCTAAATTATCAATTCCACATGATTGATATCTAAGAAATAACTTCCAAATGGCTCTACTCTTGTTTATTGAACTCCTTATTTACAGTATTAATGGACATCTTTGGCAGCATATGGGCCTTATAGTTTTGAATGGCCTTTAATTCCTCCCAGTTTCCCATTTAAGCAGGTCAAGTAATTTTTTTTTAAAAGGTAAGGATGGCATGGCTATTTACATATAAACCCATTCTTACATTTTATATACATACTCAAAAATGTTAGTTTTTCCAAAGAGTTTTGCGAATTAAAACTTTTTATTCAGGTTTTCTGCCTATTGTAGAATTTCTCCTTTAATAAATCTTGTTTTTTCTAAAACTTCTCAAAAAATGAGTATCCCTATATCAAGTCCCCTATTCTTTCTTTCCTGCCCAACTTACCCTCGAAAAAAGTTACTAAAGTGGAGTTGTAAGGCTGATAAAGCTCAAACTTAAGATTTCGCCTGAGATTCCTTTTTTTCTTTGCAGCTTTATTTTATTTTAGAGTTGTGGGGTGCAAGTGAGGATTTGCTACATAAGTAGGCTTTGTGCATAAGTAGGCTTTGTGCAGGTGAAGTGCAGGCTTCTAGCAGGCTTCTACCACTCCCCGTGGATTTGGTAGAAGTGCAGGCTTCTACCACTCCCCATGGTATTGGACCAGGTACCCATTTTGTTGCCACGTGCCCCCTTGCTTCCCCTAGCAGTGCCTAGAACTGCCATCCCCCCACCCCGTACTACTATGACTAGTGATCAGGGCCCACTTATGAGTGAATACATGTGGTATTCAGTTCTTTGGTTCTGTGATAGTTCACTTAGTAGAGTGGTTTCCAACTACCTCCAAGGTGCTGCAGAGGCCATGAGTTTGTTATTCTTTATGACTGCATAATAGTCTACCACATATATGTACCCCGTTTTCTTTACCCAGTTCAGTTTCTATGGGTAACAGGGTTGTTTCCATGTCTTTGCTATTGTGAATAGTATGGCAATAAACATGTGTGTGCAAGTGTCTTTTTGTAGAGCAATGTATGTTCCTAGAAGAGGGATTGCTGGATTGTATGGAAGGCCAATTTTTAGTTATTTGAGAAATTGCCACACTGTTTTCCATAGAGGTTGGACTAGTTTACATTCCCACCAGCAATGTAGCAGCATCCCCCATGAAATTCTCATAGAAGAGGCTGGGTGTTGGAACCCATTCTACTCCACACCCTTCCCTTGCCAAATCTTTCTGGTGTTCTTTTCTAACTATCTTTACCACTTATTCTTTCCCTGGGACTGATTTCTCAACCATGACATTTTAAAATTATAATACAAAGGGTTGTAAATCCTATTTTCCATGAATAGTTTTGAGATTTTTTAATGTTTTATTAAAAAATATTTAATCCTCAATACATTGTTATTGAGCACTTTCTGTTTCAGATTGTATATGTCCTGTTCTTTAATTTTCACAATAGTCTTTTAGGGTAAATAATATAATTATCTGATTTTACATTTGGGGAAACTGAAACTCTGTGATGTCAAGTAACTTAACCAAGACTAGCCAGTTTTCAGAGCTTGAGTTCTGATTGTATCAGAATTTGCATTCTAAGAGCATTAGAACTCTGTTCAGGTCTTCTTCCTTTAATCTTGGACTGTCAGTCAATTCAGTTACTCTGGCACACTAGTATCAAATGTTTATATATATAAAAGTTTATATGCAAATGTGTGTATGTGCATTTGTCGTGTGTGTTTTTATTAAGAGAAATTCCATTGAATAGAGCACATGGAATTTTATATTAAATTACAGAATGGTTCTTTATTTTTAGAATGTTTGTCAAATTTGTTTTTACAATTTTAATATTTGTAGAACTTTAGCATAAGGGAGTTAAAAAAGCTGTAGAATTTTAGATTATGAATTTTTAGGATTAATAAAATATTAAAGGTTTAATAAATGTATATTGTTACACAGCCTGTCTTACCCAGAAACATTGTCTATCTCATGAATTAAACTTTCTTTTAGTGACACTCTGGAGTCAGTCACTCTGTAATAGATTTATAGAAGAAGACTTAAAATACTTTATCTATTTTTCCCCTGTAATGCCTGGCTGTGATCATGTCAGTCTGTTCCGAAATCTTCTGTGGTCTCCCATTGCCTTCAGGACAGTCTTACTTCTTAACTTGGCCCAAGGCCTTCCATTATCTAGCTTTGCTCTACCTTTCTAGAATTTTCCTGACTCAACCCAAACTATGGTGCTGTTACTCCAACTTTACCTGGTATTTTTTGGCTAGATTGTGCTTCCCTTACTCTGTAATCTCTGTACTTAAAAAGTTAAAAGTCTGCCCAAATGATGCCTTTTCTCTAAAACCATTTTTGATTCTTTAGATTTAAGTAGTTTCTTTCTTCTTTGAATTTCATGACATATAGCACATGTTTCATAATCCATATACATATGTTATTTAAAACCTATAATTTTGTACCTCTATTTAATTCCACGTTACCAATTCAGGTAGAATTTCATTCTTTTAAAATTAACTTTGAGGCTGTTCACAGTGGCTAATACCCAAGCTTTGAGAGGCAAAGGCAGGAAGATAGCTTGAGGCCAGGAGTTCGAGATCAGCCTGGGCAACTTTGATGAGACCCGGTCTCTACAAAACATAATTAAATAAAATAAACTTTTAGGTATAATTTATATACAATAAAGTGTACATATTTTAAGAGTATACTCTGTGAGTTCTGTGAGTCTTGACAAATGTATTCCTCAGCATAACCACTCCCATAGTCAAGATTCAGAATATTTCCATCATCCTTAAAAATTATTTTGCACCCTTCCCCCATATGGAAAATATGTATCTGCTTTCTGTCACTATAGATTTGGTTTCTTTTTTCTAGAATTTCACATAAGTGGAATCATACAGTATGCACTTTTTTTGTCTGATGCTTCTTGGCATTTAAAAAAATTCAATTATTAGTTGAGTGTATCAGTAATTTGCTCTTTTTTATTGCTGAGCAGTATTCCATTACATGAATATGTCACAGTTTGTTTTGCATTCATATGTTAGTGGACTCATTTTTAGTTCATGTCAGTTTTTCATTTGACAATTTATATCACATGTGCTGGTATCTTCAACTTGTAAATAATTGTGTATGAACATGATATCTGCTTTTGTCTTTGGAGGGAGGTATGTAATGATGAATCTTTTAGGCAGTGGTGTTACTCTCAGGGCAGATGCTATCTGTATTTCCTTTTGCTCACTACTTAACCTCAGGGTTTAAGCCTATGATCATATACAACTTAAATTTTGGGACTGTTACCCTCATCTTTGTAGTTGTGTTTGTTGTAGTGATAGCAACAATAGTGGTAATAATAAGAATATTTTTGAGCACTTAGAACAATAATTATGTAATATAAGTTCTATTATTTGCATTTCTCTATCTATAGATGGAGGAAAAGGTATAGAATTTAAACAACTTACTTGTCTGAATCTACAGCCCTCTCTTTTAACTCTTTCGCCTCAATGCTTAATAATTGCTTGTTAAATGAATAAATGCTTTTATAAAGGAATAGCATTTGCCTCACAGTTCTCTGGACAGTTTTAATTACACAAAATATATAGCTGATGTGACTTATTGGTAGTCTTGGTTTTCATCATCCTTCCCTGTCCCCATAATACATAAATAATATGACTTTATTAATCACACATAAACACAGAGAAGTATCTAGAGCTGTATAATAGTTGAGGCTAGTCTTTGTGTCAGGGGCAACCTAGATGGATGCCTGATTGGTTAGTGATAAACAAAAAAATAGACCTTTATTATATTAAGGTGCTGTGAGTTTTTAACTTACTTGTTACAACAACTAGTATTAGCTATCTGAATTTTATAGTCTACTAAGTTTTATATTTTGTCTTGATATCTTTATTTAGTTGTAGTTTTGAAAGAGTAGTTTTTAAGCTTTTTTTTTCTGTTTTTTGAGTCAAAGTGTTAGAGTACAGTGGCACAATCACAGCTCATGGCAGCCTCAACCTGCTGGACTCAGGCGATCCTTCTACCTCAGCCTCTCAAGTAGTTGGAACTGTACATGTGTGCCACTATCCTCAGCTAATTTCTTTTATTAGTATAATTTTTTAAATTGTAGAGATGAGGTCTCCCCATGTTGCCCAGGCTGGTCTTGAACTCTGGGGCTCAGGCAATCTGTGTGCCTCAGCCTCCCAAAGTGCTGGGATTATAGGGTGAACCACTGCACCTGGCTAATTTGTTAATTTATTAAAAAGTTACTAAAATCTGTCTTAATGTGTAGCTTAATCTCTTATCCTAAAATGAAAGAACAATGTAAGTTTTTAGGTGGTTTTAATATCTGTTGCTTTCAACAGAATTTAGTTTATAAATTATCCTATAAAAAGTTTAAACAAGTATTCCTAAGTGACATCATAGTTTATAAAAATAAACAATGGAGTGGGATTTGGTAGTAGTTTATGAAAGTTACACTGGAATCTCTTTAGTCTGTTGTTTTGCATTGTTTGTTTGTTTGAGTTGGAGTCTCTGTCACCCAGACTAGAGTACAGTGGCACAATCACAGCTATCGCTGCCTCGACCTGTTGGGCTCAGATGATCCTTCTGCTTCAGCCTCCCAAGTAGCTGGAACTACAGGTGCTCCTGACACCACGCCCAGCTAATATTTTTATTATTGCAAAGACGAGGTCTTGCGAAGTTGTCCAGGCCGGTCCTGAACCTCTGGGCTCAGGCAATCCTCTCACCTTGGCCTCCCAAAGTGCTGGGATTGCAAGCGTGAGCCACCATGCATGGCTTAGAATATCTTTGTTAAATACAGATCTGGTCATATCATTCCCCTGAGGTGAGGAACCCCTTGCTTTAGAGGTAAAGTTCAAATTTATTTTTGGCATGGTGTGACGTGTGCCAGTGCTCTTCATTTGGCTTTCATGTTTCTTTGTGGCAGTTATATTAAACCTTTTCAGTTCTCAGAATGTCCCGTTCACTTTTTTCTAAGTCCTATATATACCTATATTATTCCCTCTCTGCTTTCTTCCTTTGCTTCTTCCTTTAAATAGCACCTTAAATGTCTCTTTTGCTGAATGTTTCTTGACACCAAGCCAAGGTTAGACACTCCTCCTTCGTGCTCCTATTGTGCTGTGTGCTTTATTTTAAAGTATTTTCTCTTGTGTAGTGTCATTATTTACTTGTATGTATAGCCTCTGGATTATGAATTTCTGGAAGACATGGACAGTGGCTATCCTTAGCTCTTGGCAACCATCCTAGTGCACAGTCAACTGTTAGTAAAGATTTGTGAAATATTTAACTGCCTGCGTGAGTGAATAAATGATGAATGATGGTGAAAAATGCCCCAATGTACAAACTAACGATTTCATCTCTTTTGCTGGATTTCAATTCCTAGTAAAGCGATGGACATGCCTATCAGTAGCATCCTGTTCCTGCCTTTTGGACTTGATAGTTTTATATTGCAATCACTGTTATATTTCAGTTGGGGTATTAAAATATAGCTTCTAATTAAGACAACATTGAAGACCCCTATTTAGAATATGCATATTTATGTCTTAAGTGTAAATTAACACCAAATTATTTATATAAAGAAACTAGTGCAGGCCGAGAGCAGTGGCTCATGCCTATAATTCCAGCACTTTGGGAGGCCAAGGCAGGAGGTTAACTTAAGTCTAGGTTCACTTAAGCCCAGTGAGATGCCATTTCTATAAATTAAACAAAAAAAAATAGCCTGGTGTGGTGGCATGAGCTTGTAGTTTTTGCTATGTGGGAGGCTAAAGTGGGATCGCTTGAACCCAGGAGTTTGAGGCTGTAGTGAACTATGATCATGCTACTGCACTCCAGCCTAGGAGACAACAAGACTCTGTCTTTAAAAAAGAAAAGAAAAGAAACTAAATGAACTTTATATTCCCTAGGGTTGGTTAGTGAATATGGGGTTATATCCCTGGGAATTGTTAAAGAGTACTAGGGTAGCTGATTTAAAAATAAACAAATTTCTTTAGAAACTAAAAACAAAACTCTATAATTGCTGTAAAAAAAAACCAAACAAACATAAGAAAGTTGTATTGGAACTTTCAGTTGGAAATATAATTACTATAAAATGCAAGTTCAGTTACTACACAGCCAAAAATTCTTTCAACATATATTTGAGTGATGCATGTGCTATGCACTATTGTAGGGTACTTGGGATACATAATTGAACAATGTGAAATCCCTGAATGCTTTTAGAATTAGAAAAAAATGAAGCTCAAAATACACACAGACACACACATTTATGTGTTTGTATATACTGCAAAATACTGATTATACAAGCCTATTTCTGAAACTAGTACCAGAAATATTTTGAATATTATCATGCTTAAAATGAAAGATTTAAGTTATTTTGAAAAAGACTGATGATAGTATTTTAGGAGGAAAAGGGGAATTGTACTTTGAATTTCCTTAAATATTATGAACAAATATCATTGATCTTCAACAACTGTATGCCTGGCTTGTATGTCCACTGTTATTGCTCAGAAATCTTTGCTTTCCCTCCCTGGGGAAACATTATGCTTTCCCTCCTTGTTGACATCATGCCTGGCATTATGACTTGCTTTGGCTAAATAATTATGAGTGAAAGTGATTTATGTTTACTTATGAGCAAAATCTTGAGTCAGAACAAAATTTCCTATATTGTCTTTTTTTTCTCTGTTCGACAATCAGCATTTCCAGATAGATGTTTCTCCATTACCCTAAGGTGCAAAATAGAGATTACATGTAGTTGAGCCATAGCACACTCTTGATTGACATGTAGAGTAAGCAAGAAATAAACTTTTGTTATAAAAACCATTGAGGTTATGTTGCTGCAGCATAAACTAGCCCAGTTATTCTCAAGCTTAACATTCATCAGAATCATGTGGAAATTGTGTTAAAACACGGATTGCACACACTGTTGCTGAATTCAGTAGGTCTGCGGTGGGGACCAAGAATTGTATTTCTGATGTGAAAAATAGCTTTTGTGAAGGGGAGGTGGATAAGAGAAACCAACTTGGAGTCTTGGCCAAAAACAATGTGGAGAACAATGTGGCAGTGAAAAACTAGACATTAGTTTCTTTAAAACTATCTATGCCCTTTGTCCCTTGTAAAGTTTTTTCATAATACCAACTGGAAGACCATCATTCCACCTTCATTCAGGTTAGCTGTGGTTTCTTTTATATAGTCATAGATCCTTTTACTTCTCTGTATTATTTCTTCTTCACAATTGAGACTTCAGCGGGCACAGAGTTAATTGATATGAATTTACTGTTGTTTAAAGATGTCTAGGTACCAAACTCTGAATGGGGGCAGATCACCTAACCTTCCTGGGCCTTGGTTTCTTAATCTGTATAATATAGTTCTCCCAGGTTACTTTAGTTCCAATTTTTTTTCCTAATACCAATTTATATAGGCCGGCAAGATTCCAATATACGTTGACTCCAAATTTCTATTATACACACCACAAAATCTTTGGGAAAAAGAAAGATGGAGTATTTGAAATTAGTGTTCCTCTTTTAGGGTCAGGATACTCTGTTAATCCTTAGTTACTCAGAAAAGAGTATTTCCCAAAATGTTGTTTTTGCTTTATTACTAGGAGATGTATATTTTATTTAGTTTAGATTTGAATTTTGATATTAAATAAGCATACATTTATGAAAAATTGTAGCCTAATGTTATAGTCTTAAATAGCTACTCATTTTCAATATGAAAACTAATTGTCATATTATTTTTATGACATAGATACCAATATGCATTTGAAAATAAATTGAGGTTGATTCAAAAATTCCATTTAATTGAAAACATTTGTTTTCATATTTTTCACAATGATTATAGAAGGGGAAAAAATGAAAATACTTGCCAGTCTTGAGGTCTTTAAAACATAAATTGGTTCAGTATTGTGGTTATAATTTTGTTCAATGTAAATAATATTAGTTCCCAACAATGCCACTTACTAAGTTTTTCCTTGTATTTACATAAAACGCCATTTTGGTCTTATTTGGTTGTTGCCTATAGTTAATTTGTGAAGTCCAAATGCATGCCATTTGCTTGGGAACTGCAAACAGGCCTTGCAGTTTAGGTCCAATGAAACTACAATCTGTTCCTTTTACATGTATTTTAAAGTTTGACTAGTATTACTATTACCAGTTCTTTTTGAGAAGGAAATTTATCCTACTTAACATTTCTTTTAGAAACTCTCTGAAGGTGATTCTTGGTTTCTTAGCAGTGGAAGACAGCTTGGAGCATTACCTTCCTAGTTTGGATTTTAAAAGTAAAAAACATTTCCAGCCTCTCCAAGTTTAAGGGGAAATTTGATTCTATTGGAATTTTTTCTGTAAGCTTTAGTCCAACTGTTTCCAATTTATATTTGGGACACACCAGAAAAAAGTGCACAGTAATCATCTGGGGACTTACAATCACACTTGATTACCCTAACTGCTGCCTGCTTCAGCAACTTTCCTCGGGTTCTTGAAGACAAAGCCAAGTGTTAGTGTTCCATTTGGTATAACATAAATGTACTATAAAATATTTGTCAGAATAAAAAACAATATGCTTAATACGCTGGGAAAATTCGCTATTTAAAGAAGTACTACTGAAAATTATCTTGACAATATAATAAGTGTTCATAAAACAAACAAAATAATCTTTTCCAAATTTCTTAATTTGTTTGTATTCCAACTTCACATTTTTATATGAGGTCTCTTAAAATAAGGCAATAACAGTAGTTATTCTGTTTTCTTATACTGTGTGCCATATGCAGACTGAAACTGAACTCTCTTAGTTTATTTTATTATTTAAACAACAGTAGGCATAAGAGGAAAAATCTGTCATATGTATATAAGCAATGTAATGTGTCTTTACCACACACGACAAGTTTTGAATACCAATTTGCAATAATTGATTTAACCTATTATGGTATGTTTATGTAATTAGGACATTAAATATTTTTTAATAGAATAAAAATATGCAGCACTATTCACAATAGCAAACACATGGAACCAACCTAATGCCCATCGAAAGTGGACTGGATTAAAAAATGTGGTACACATACATGATGGAATAGTACACAGTCATAAAGAAGGAAAAATTGTGGACTTTGCAGCAACTTGGATGGATTTAGAGTCTATCATACTCAGTGATCTATCACAGAAACAAAGAACTGAGTACCACAGCTTCTCACTCATAAGTAGACCCTGAACATTTATCATAACACTATAAGAAAGGGTTTGGCAGTAGCAGGATACTGCAAGGGGAGGTTATGGGGGCAACATAACATCAGTAAGGGTACCTGATCCCAAACCAGGTGAAATGGGGACCAAATGCAGGCTAAAACTTCACCTATATGATGACCACTTATGTACCTAATCCAGAATGTTACCCCACATCTTTAAAATAAAATAAAAAAAAATAAAAGCCTAAAATTAATTCCATATCAGTTCTTTCTGGGTATTCTTATGATAAACAAATGTCAGTAAAAATATACGAATGTTGATTAGGTCTCAAATACTGAATTATAATTTAGTGCTAAGGCAAACTTCTATATTTGAGAATCAGTTAGGAATGAATTACAAAATCTGGTTTGCTCTTTTGTGTAAATTTTTGAAAACAAAATAAGGAAAACTTAATTTAAACTACATAAAATTGCATGGTGTTTCTTTAGAGTGAAGACAACCATGAGTCACAAATTAGAGGCATTTAAATGGCATTCTGGTTCCTTTTTGACTTTTAAATTGAAATCTTAAATTGTATTCACTCCAATTTTATTTATGCTTTTAGTAGCAATAATGCAGTAATTAGACAAATCAATATTTTGAAGTTCCAGCTATTATCCGTTATTTATCAAGTTCATATGTCATTATTTTCGAAACTACAATATAAATGTTGACACTTGAACTTTCAGCATTTTCTGTCTTAAATAATTTTGTTCACATAAAATGTAATGTTTAATTATTTTGCTGAGTGATTTAAAAGACTGATAAAATCAGAATAAAATCGAATAGAATATTTTAATAATTATTATTGTGCATAACTATTTCATATCCAATGTCTTTAGTTTTTGTTGATCTTTTCACATCTTTAATTGTGCTTTTACACATATGTACTACTTTTCTCCAGTCAAATAATTTAAGGAGATAGATTATGTAAAATGCTGGACTAAAGAATTCAAAGCTAAACTCATTAAGTACCAATAGGATATTTAAGCACCTAAAAAGCTCTCTTTGCATTCTCCAAGTGATCAACAGCACAGTGTTTTCTGTATGTTAGGTGCTCGGTTAATGTTTGTTAAATAAACCAGGGTAGATCATGTAATATTTAGCCAATATTTAAGGTTTCTTCTAACCAATTCATTGGGTAAAAAAAGGACACAAGAACTCTGAAGTACCCCAGTTGATAGCTGATAAGTATTTCTCATCATTGGAGTCACCTGATTATCCATGCTCATTGGGATCATAGCTTCAGAAAATTCCATTCAAAGCAATTTATTTTTATTTTAGTTAGATGTTTTATGTCTCCTCTTTCTAGCAAAACTTTTACAGCATTGTTAATTAGTAAAGTTGACCAATTTGAGCTTTACATTTTTTGCTTTCGCCTTGGTGGAATACTACTTTTAATCTGGACCTAAGTGTTCAATCATTGACTTTTAAAAATTATACAAATAATATATAACTTCATTGTTATTGTAAAAATTCAAAGTGATGTGGTGGTATAGAAAGTAAAACGTTCTATTCTCCTGTATGTCTCTTAACCCATTTGACTTCAAGACGTAGTCTACTAGCCACAGTTTGGTAGGTATACTTTTATAGCTCTTTCTATAACATTTCACATGTATATAACAAACAACATTTTATATTTTACCACTAATAATGTTTTAGCATTGACGCTGAATATAGCAAAACATAATATTTTCTCATTTATGAGATTATATCTATAGAAGTATTTCTTTTACTTAGTGTTTTATATGGATATTTCTATATCTGTATATATCTCTCCCAGTAGTTGATGACAGTGGTGGGAAATTACGGGGAGGGGAGGGGAGGGGGGATGGGATTAATGATACTCAATATCTGCCTGGGGACGGGGAGACACCTTTTATCACCAAGGGTGTCTGAACGAAGCATATTTGTACATCTAATCCTTAACT
>CAUYQG010137685.1:0-12883 GCA_963574415.1 Tarsius wallacei | reverse complement strand
CTATTTCACCATTCTTATCTAGTTGTTTCCATCTGTGATGGTTAATTTTACAATTTCATGTGTCAACCTGAGTAAGCCATGGGGTACCCAGTTAAACATTATTTCAGCTGTGTCTGTGAGGGTATTTTTGAATAAGATTAGCATTTGCATCAGTGGACTCACTGATACAGGGAATCATCACTAGTTTGTTGAGGGCCTGAATACAACTGGGATCTATACCATTGGTTTCCCTGGTTCCAGGTCTTTGGTCTCAGACAGACTTATACTACTGGTTTTCCTGGGTCTCTAGCTTATATACAGCAGATTATGGGAGTTCTCAGTTTCCATAATCACATGAGTCAATTACTCATAGTGAATAATAATAATAATAAATTTCCTATTGGCCATTTTTTCTCTGGATAATCCTAATACACATCCTCAAAGTTACATGATAATTTCCTGGGAGAAAGGGCAAAACAAGGCACAAACGCTTCTTCTCTAATCCAAGTTAGCCCATCACTTATGTTTTCTTTTTAATTGAGTTAAAATTTACATTCAGCAAAATGTACAAATTATACACGTACTATGTAATAAGTGTACTGTGTAACCAACACCCTTATTAAGAGATAAAATATTTCTATAATAGCAAGAAGTTACAGTCTTCTGAGCCAACCCTAATAATCCAGGATAGCCTTCTCCTCCCAAGAACCTTAATTTAATCACATCTGCAAAGTCCCCTTTGCCGTGTAAGGTGACATATTTATAGGTTCTTGGAAGTAGTATGTGGACATTTTGGGAGAGGAGCATTATTCTGCCTACCATCCCCATTTTTGATAATGTTCACTTTGAATATTACCAAATTCCTCTCAATTTCAGTCCTAATATACAGCTGCTGTTTGATCTATTACTATGAGGGGAGACCCCCAAAACCCAGGAATATATTTATAAGAAATTGTGTTTTTATTCTTACATGTTTAAACTTCAGTCACCTTCAAATGATTGGTCTATGACAGCAAATTGAAGCTACAATGCTCTACTATACTGAGGGGAGATGCAATACACCTATAGAGATGCTTTTTCACTGCTCAAAACAGTTTTTGAACTCATCAATTTTGATACCTTTTAGTGCTTCTGCCATTTTTGTTTCACCTCTTCCACATTGGCAAAATGTTTCCCTTTGAGAACTTTCCTTATCTAGGGAAACAATAAAAATGTCGCTAGAGAGTAATGAGATTGGGTGAATAGGGAGGGTGGGGCACAGGAGTCATGCCATTTTGGGTCAAAAACTGCTGAATACTCAGTGCAGTGTGGGCAGGTGCATCGTCTTGATGGAAGAACCAGTCGCCTGTTTGCCACAAGTTAGGACGTTTCTTTCACAAACCCTGACACACAACAGCGCTAGTTGGTACACTGATGCTGATGGGTTCCTAGAACATTTACCTAGTGCAGGAAGCCTATACTACAGGTGACCCACACTCCAAAAAATAATTACAGGGTTTTTTTTTGTCTCCCTTTGTATAGTTTAGTGTTGACTGCTCTAGAGCATCATATAAATGGAGTATTCTTGGCTGCATCTGGATTATTTCTTTTAACATAATGATTTTGAAATTTATTCATGTGGTAGTATATGTCATTTATTCTTCCATCTTTTAAAAAATTTCCTAAGCAATATTTCATTGTATGAATACACCACAAATTTCCTGTTGAAAACATTTGTGCTATTTCAGCTCTGAACTTTTATGCATACAAATAACTATTTTTATACAAGTTTCTTTGTGGAGATATGTGTAGTTATGTCCACTGAGAGGACCTGAGAATAGCAACATTCCAACAGAAGTGACCACACCTAGTGCCCTGTTCTTAATTTCTAAATGCCATTCTCCACTAAAAGAAAACTTTATCTTCTTGAAATAATAATTGATTCAAGGGGAGAGCAGAGAAAGTATAAAATAAGCTTGGAACAAGAGGTTTGTTTATCTACTTATTTATTTTATGAATAACAATTTTAAATTATATTTTATAATCCATCAATTTCCATGAGCCCATACCGAAATGAAGCAAAAATTCTGTAAGGAATGGGATATTTGCATAGTTCCAAAGAATTTTTTGCATAAAAGTTATTAACTGTAGTGAGGAAAAAAAGTAACTTTACAGTGGAGAAAACTGGCCACTTTCATCAAGTGGTCAAAGTGAACATTACCAAAAATAGGGAAAGTGGGTCGAATAATGCTCATTTCCCAAGATGTCAACATCCTACTTCCAAGAACCTATAATTTATGTCATCTTACATGACAAAAGGGATTTGCAGATGTGATTAAATGAAGGATCTTGGGAGGAGGAGGCTATCCTGGATTATCAGGGTTGGCTCAATGTAATCACAAGCATCCTTGTAGAAAGGGAGGCAGAAGGAGTCAGAGAAGGAGACATAATGAAAATAAACTTTAGAGTGATATGATTGTTGGTTTTGAAGACAGAAGGGGACCATAAGTCAAGGAATGCAGGAAGCTAAATAAAGGAAAGAGGTTCTGCCCTAGAGCCTCCAGAAGGAATGCAGCTGTGCTGATACCTTGATGTGAGCCCAGTGAAGTCATTTCAGGTTTTGATCTCCAGAAGTGTAAGATAATAAGTTTGTGTTAGTTTAATTCACTAAGTTTGTTCAAATAAAGACAATGGGGATAAATAAAAATCTTGTGCCATTTGATAGAATGCAATGAAAGAACTTTGGCATTACTTCCATAATATTTCTGACAAAGGCAAATAATCTAAATTTAGTTATGAGGACACATTAGACAAATACAAATGGAGGGATCTTTTACAAAATAATTGGTCTATAAATTTCATAAGTTTCAAGGTCATGAAAGTCAAAAAAAGGCCAAGAAACTCTTCTATATGGAAGGAGACTAAAGAGACATGACAACTAAATGCAGGCCATGATTCTGGACAGGATTCTCTTTCTATAAAGGATGTATTTGGACAACTGGTGAAAATTGAATGAGATGCAAAGATTAGATGACAATAATGCATTAATTAGCTGAGCTCGGTGGCTCAGCCTGTAATCCCTTGCTTGGGGAGGCTGAGGTGAGTGGATTGCCTGAGCCCGCGGGGTTCAAGATGCGCCTGGGCAACTTGGCGAGACCTCATCTCTACAATAAAAATTAAAAAATCAGCCGGGTGTGGTAGCACGCGCCTGTAGTTCCAGCTACTTGGAAGGCTGAGGAGGAAGGATCGCCGGAGCCCACAGGTCGAGGCTGCGGTGGCCAGGAGCGGCCACTGCACTCCAGCCAGGCGACAGAGTGAGACTACAACTCAAAGAGAAAAAAAAATGCATTAATTACAATTATGTAGGAAAATGTCACCGTAGGAAACACACGAAAGTAGTCATGAGTGACAGCATACTACATCAGCAACTTATTCTCAAATGGCTTAGAAAAAAGTTCATTAGACTGAACTTGCAATTTCTCTGTAAGTTTTATATTGATATTATTTTAAATTTTTAAAAAACTAGAAGGGAAACCTATATGCATAAATTATATTTAAGTCTTCAGAACCCTATGAATAAGGAAACTGACTTTCAAGTGTGAATCGATTTTTCACTGCAGCAGAAAATTCTATTACATTTTTGGGGGTCATTTTAAACTGTCCAGTTTTTCCTCTCAGAAATTTCAAATGTTTCTGTCTTCAAAGCTGAGTTTAAATCTAGTTTCTGATTCTATTTTCATTGTGTTTTTCAAAGCAGGCACATGGAAATCTTTGATCTCTTTGGGTTTAGGTCATCCAAATTCAGTTCTCCAGTGGTGGTGGAGAAAGGCTAAGAGGATGAGAGATGGACAATAAGGGAAGATATTCTTTTTCTTCAATTTAACTCTGACTCTGCCTTTCACAGCTTTCTTTCTATCTTCTATTTTGTATCATTCTCTCCAAATGAAAACCCTACTTATGGGATGAGAACCAAAATATCTGGGGAATGTAAAAAGTACTGTGGGAAAATGAGAGATCGTATTTCTCTCCCCTCAACCTAAGAAAGTACAATGACATGGCCCTTCTATCATTCCAGACTTTTTCACATATTGCAAAAAGTAATTCACATTATGACATTTCCACTTGAATACTTAGACGGCCAGTGTTTCCACAGTATTTTTTTTAATGCATTCTATAAGACTGTGATTTTAACTTAATAACTTTCCATTTTTGTCAACAGCTCATCAAAGTGCTGACAGCTCAAACAAGCAGCATATGCTCTTCATTCATGCTTGTCTCCAATAACTACTCAAGCAAACAATTATTAGTTACTAATTTGCCATTTGTCAGAAGTTATTTTTTATTCATGTATTTAACTCCCAAATCCCTAGTCTGGGGCATACACTGAGATACAGTAGTTTCTTTTAAGCATTCTTTTGGTTCATGAAACTCAATGCCCACACTTTCCCCCTCCCTCTTTCTTAGTCCTTTACCTTTGTCTAACACGTTACTAGTTTCTTCTGTTGCATGCTATTGCATCTCTGCTTATTGCATTTCTGCTCAACTGCAAAACTCTTTGCATCCTCAAACTTTTCTTAAGGTGTTTTTTCAGTTATAATAACATCGCCAAAATATTTCCCTAATATCTTAAGCCTTAAAACCTTCTATAATGGGTTAATTCTTATTTTCCAATTCATATGAAAAGAGGGTTAAACCTTTCCCTGATTTCCACTGTCTTTCGGTTGTTTGTATGCTGCTTCCCCTTATGCTACATGCTCCTTATACTTGGTCCCTATACTTATAAGCCTGGCTTTTTAGGTCACATGTAGATCTCAGTACCAAAGCTGTATGATTTAAGCTGTATTGAGGCCTGGGACTATGAAACAAATCAAGATAACTCTGGGTATGCCCAAATTACATTACTGTGAACCACTGCTACCTTGATTACTGGATTTCATTTTCCCTTTGTAAAGTGTTTCCCAGTTAGTTATTCATATATGCCTACCACTCACCTGGCCTAATATAATTACCATGTATTATATATTTTTATATTTTTTTTCCTTCTCTAGCTCTTCCCAAGTGATATATACTGCCCTTGGAGCTGCCTAAAGTTTCTACCTATGAGGTTTCTAGGAGAAAAATCCTAGGGACCAAGAGACAGTTACAAGGCACTTCATTACATTTGTAGGCTACTGAATCCCAACACTGCCCTACCTTTAATGATTACTTTGGCCTAAGGTTTAGATTTTTCTCTCCCACTTCTGACATTATTATCCTTTCCTTCAACATCTATCCTGATTTGCTTAATATTATGAACTCATATCTTTACCACCAAAACTCTACTCAACTTCTATCCATCAGTACTGCCTAATTATAAAAGCTGCCTTCTAGTAGAATTTCTTCATTGCTAAAATCTCAAATTCTGAATTTCATCTTATTGCCCCTTCTCTTCAACTTTCTCTATTCTATCCATATTCTCTGCTCCACAAAAGACTGTATGCTCAAGTAGAACATTTAATTACAGATTAAGAGGTCCCAAGTTCAAAACTAAATTATTTCTCCTTTGCCTAAATTCTTACATTAGACTGAGAGCTTCAAGAACAGAAACTACACATTTTATATTCATCTTTTAATCCACTCTCTGTCCTTTAAAAAATAGTTATCACATACTAGATACTCATAAATGATGAATGAATGGTCACTCCTGACTTATTAGATATTGGACATTATTGACAGGCTTATTAGATATCTTTCATAAAAACACTAAACAACCAGTAGAATTGGCAGGGGAGGAGGTAAAGGAGGGACAACAAACAGATTCTATCGGCAAAAATGTTCACTCTTTCCCCTTCCTCCATGAGATTTATTTACATTATTAAGTACAGTCTAAAGCAAGAATACCTGAATATCTTATGTATAAATGATTTCATGATCAGTATTAATCAAACAGAAAATTCAGAGGAGAGAAAAGCATTAGTTGGTGGAAACAAAATGAGGTAAGTCCACAGGAGAAAAAGACAAAACAGTGTCAAAAATATTGAAAGCAGAATTGTGTAGTTTTTTTTGTAACCATACCAATATATTACAAGACTGAAACAATTTGAACAAGAAAGCAAAACAATTTTGGATCAGAACCCAATGTATATGATAAGCACCCATGAATTTATGCTGATATAAATAAATGATTGAATAAGTTAATACATGGGAAAGAATAAATAAATCTTCTACATAGAATAATTCCTAGTAATTTATGTTGCTACTCCACCTTCAAGAGCAAAGGTGTAGAAAAACTCCTCACTCCTTGAATGCAGACAGAGCATGGTGACTTCCTTCCAAAGAGTACAGGATGGGGGGTGGAAATATTTAACTTTATAATAGGGAAACCTGAAAAAATTTACCTCAACCAGGTGATCAAGATCCATATTAACAGTGAGAAGTCACTTTGGGAGGCTGAGACAGGAGGATTGCTTGAAACCAGAAGTCTGAGACCAGCCTGAGCATCATAGTAAGGCCTTGTCTTTTCTAAAAAAAAAAAAAAAAAAAAAAAGCTAGTAGTGGTGGTGCATGCCTATAGTTCTAGCTACTTGGGAGGCTGAAGTAGGAGGAACTACTGAACCCAAGAGTTTGAGGCCACTGTACTCCAGCTAGGGTAACAGAGCAGTAACCTATCTCAAAAACAAACAAAAATAAACAGAAACAAACAAACAAAAAACCACAGTGGCGAGTCATGTTAATAGCATGTACCTTTATATAATGTGATGAAACTGTCAATTTGCCTCTGTGGTTGCCTCCCCAAATCCCATAATCTAAGTATATCATGAGAGAAACATCATACAAATTCCAATAGGGGGCATCCTACAAAATATCCTACTAGTTTTCAAAACAATCAAGGTCATCAAAAACAAGTAAAGTCTGAGAAACTGTCATAGCCAAGAGGAGCCTAAATAGACACAACTAAATTGTCCCTTGACAATTTGCAGTTCTTCTTATCAAGAGGAGAACACTTTTCTTCCAACTCTTGTATGTGGGTTTGGTTAGTGACTTGTTAATGTGAAATAACTAGAAGCTTGAAAAGTGCTTGTACATTAAGGCATGGCTTCTTTGCTGCTCTTGGAACAATGCTTCCATATGAACAAGCCCAAGCTATACAACTGAAGTGATAACATGGAAGAGAACTGAGGCACCAGTCATCAACCCACCAACTAGATGTGTAAGGCCTTCCAATCCCAATTGACCTGCCAGCTGGCTCCAGCTGCATGGGTAAACCTAGGAAAAACAGCACAAGAACCAACCAACTACTGTCAGCCCAAACTACCGTTGCATTAAGTAGTGAACTAAATTGTTTCAAGACACTAAAAGTTGGGGTGATGTTTTATCACACAGCAAAAGCTAACCCCCCACAAGTCACATTTCCAACTTTATTTTCCAGAATTACTTTAAGTTCCATCCAAATTGCATGATTTTTTATACCCTAGAAATACTTTGCACTTTCATGGTTATTTTTGCCCATGGAATTCTCCTCCACCTGAAGTGCCCTTTGTCCAAAATCTCTGCTTAAGGAAATGTTACTCATCTTCCTCTTCTATGGAACATTTCATATGTGAAGAGCAGGAATAAACTTGGTTTGCCAGATTTTCTCTTAGAAAGAACATCATGTTCTTAATAAATGCCTTGGTGTGAAGGGTGAGATCCTGAAGGGCATTGTACTGATTAGGATATAGACTCAATTGCAGAAGCAGAAACTGAAAACATAAATGGATTAAACAGAATACTTCCCTTTCATGCAACGGTCAGGGCATAGTTAACCAAAAACAGGCACAAGGACTCTATAGTGTCAGTCCATCTTATTGCTCCACTATTCCTGTTACCCCTACTTGCATGGTTCAAGATGACTCATTACCACCATATCCACATGCCTGCCAGAAGGAAGAGGGAAAGGTGAAAAGGAAAGCAGGCTCAATTCTTTAGGGAAAAAGCCAGATGTTATACTCTTCAGTTCTGCTTACATCACATAGGCCACAGTATCATCACATAATTATATCTGGCTGCACAGAAGGCTAGGAAATGTTATTATTATCTTTGCACTCAAATGCCCTACTATTACTATAGAAAAAGAAAATAATATCTATGGGGATTAATCTAGTCACTACCACAAGCAAGCTCAAGTATAACAGCCTGCCAAAAATTAAAAGACAAAAAGATGAATTGGCTTTGTTCCCAACAGGTGAGAGAGAGAGAGAGAGAGAGAGAGAGAGAGAGAGAGAGAGAGAAGGAAAGATGAGGAAGAAGATAAGAAAATGGTGGAAAGTTATGATTCTGCTCTGAAATCTTTAACTCATAAATTTATTCTGAATTCTTGGAATGAAAAGCCTCATGGTAACCAATGAAGAAACTCAATTCTTCAAAGTAAATAAAGTACTATATACCTGGATACAAGAATTAGAGAAAGAGATAGCCATGATAGTATGAAACCCTGAAAACCTGCAGAAGGTTATGAAAAGCTTTGAGTGTAACTGGATTTGGAATTGGGCATTAAAAAAATCTTAGGGATTGGCAGGATCAATAAGGGTACCTGATTTCAAACCAGGAAAAGTGGGGACCAAAAGAAGGCCCAAACTTTACCTGTATGATGTCCACTTGTGTACTTAATCCTGAATTGTACTCTACATCTTTAAAATAAAATATTATATAAATATGAAAATTTTACATTGATTTCAAGAGATAGGAAATAGGAGTCCCTGACATCTGAATACTGCCAGTTTCTTTTAAAATCCACTATATTTTTAAAAAACAAGGACACCAAAGGCAGAATTAAAAAGCATGGTTTCTTTAAAAATAATCAGTGTACAGTTCCTAATCATGCTACTTATAGAAAACATAAAGTTAGCAATTTGAGAGCGTCTTAGTTAGGCTTAACATAGTGTTAGTTTTAGCTCCTGGAAATAGACACAAAGTATGAGTCACTCTCCTAACTGAAATGTAGGCTAAATGTAACCATCACAGATTTTAAGAATGCCACCTAAATTTCTTCTCAACCACATTTTGTGTACCAACACTGAAGCATCAGTAAAAGAAACAGAATGAACTGGCCAATTTCCAGCCTTATGAAAAGAGGCCAAATGTTAGTGGAAACTATACAACAGATGGACAACAGCATACTTCTGACAGATTGTGACATGCATGATTACAAAATAATTCAATGCTGAATAGGCCTAATTACCAGTAGAAGCTCTCACGAAGAAAGTTTATTCAGAACCAAATAAACAGAAACTAAGAATCGTCAGGAAAACTTACATAGGCCTTGATGTTTCATTATTCACAGAAAATGATCTTCCAGATGTCAACCAGGTACAACACATGCAGCCCTCTTAGAAGAAACTGCTTGTTGAACAATTAGTCTAGTACTTCCTATGAAAGCTGCAGAAGAACAGAAGTTGAACATATCTGACCAATCAGGAAATGCTGAAAATCACTCTGTCCTATGAAAGCTATCGGTGGGTGCTTCAGGTTTCTGCTTAGGTACTCAGGTAACATCTATGTTACCAATTACTGACATGTAGAATTCAGGTCATTTCTATGGCTATTTTACTTTTTAGCAACATCATAAACTTGGGAGTATCTATTACACTGACAGTGTACCTTTTCTGCACATACCACGGCTTGCGAATGTTTGTGTCAGTTTTATTTTAAAATATGTTGAAAGCAATATGCAACCACTTTTTTCATCTTCCAACATATAATATTTATAAATTCATAATATTTAGTCTCTTCATCTCCTATGAGAGAACTCAATATCTCTGAATTGTGCCCTATCACCACTTCTGGTCTTGTTTCTGTCACTGGAAAGGACACAGGTAGATACTACATATCTGGCCCTCTTGGGACCCAGTTCATCTCTACAGTCTCAGCTGTGCTGCTTGTTTTCTAAAAAGACAAGTAATTTCCAGGTACATGTTTCTTCCAATCTCCAGTTCCTATGGAGATTGTAATGTTGTAAACAGGAATGCTAGGCCTGGTTATCCATTCTATATCTCTCAAATTCAAAATCTATCACCAAGGAGGGAAAAAAGATAATGAGTCATAACATGCATATATACTTTGTGTAAACTTTCCCTAACTACATAAAACCAAATACCACTTAATATAAATGCTACGTGTCATATATTTCTTTAGCATAATATTTTAAAATTCGTGTTTGTTGCTCCCTTCTGTACCTTCTTGTACCTATTATCCTTGCCCCACCATAAAGGCAGCTTTGATAATTTTCTATACTCACAGGGAGAACATGCATACAGGCAAAAACAAAGAAGTAAATTTAAAATTTTAATGGATTTTTATAAATTCATATGAGACAATAACATTGATATCCACAGCTTTTAATTTTTAAGAGCCAGGAATTATGGAGAAAAATGGGATTTGGAAATTCTAAAACTTTTCATTTGAAAACTAAGAGAAGAGCTTAGACTACCTAGATCAGGAGTCCCCAACCCCTGGGCCATGGGGTACTTGTCCATGGCCTATTTGGAAACGGGCCACACAGCAGGAGGTGAGCGGCAGGCAAGCAAGTGAAGTGTCATCTGTATTTACAGCCACTCCCCATCACTTGCATTACTGTCTGAGCGCCATTTTCTGTCAGAACAGTGGCGGCATTAGATTCTCATAGGAGTATGAACCCTATTGTGAACTGTACACATGAGAGATCTAGGTTGTATGCTTCTTAAGCGAATCTAATGCCTGATGATCTGAGGTGGAGCTGAGGCAGTGATGCTAGTGCTGGGGAGCAGCTGCAAATACATTAGCAGTGAGGTTTGACTGCCTGGAGATAATAATAAATCAATTGCTTGCAGACTCACATCCAAACCCTATCATGAGTGGCAAGTGAGTTGATGTGCTTCAAATGTACAGCTGCATCTGGTGACAAAATTATTGTATAATTATGTATAGTTATTTCATTATATATTACATTATATTTCTTTCTATAAATATATACTTATATATTATATATTTACATTGTTGCTTATTATAAATATTTATTATATACAAATACATATTATTACATACAAATAATTATATATTTCATTATATATTACAATGTAATAATAATAGAAAGTGTACAATAAATGTAATATATTGTGGAATCATCTCGAAACCACTCCCTATATCTTCATCCATGGAAAAATTGTCTTCCAGAAAACTGGTCCCTGATGCCAAAAAGGTTGAGAGCTGCTGACCTAGATCAACATTTATATCATAAACTAGAGCTTAGGGGGAATGATGATAACAAAAGAGCAGTTTTTTCAACCAAAAAGAGGTGAAATTTTTGGCAAGTGCTAGTAGGTACCCGAGAAGGGACCTACTATATGTGACTCCCTTCTTGGAGTCAAAATCCTAGGGCAGAAGCAGAGAAAGGAATAAAGACTCCAGGTGTGGACCCCAGAGAAGAAGGGAATACTTTCTGGTTTTCCAGGGTTTAGTCCAGAAGATTTCATGTTCTGGTTAGTTAGTGCCAGGAAAAAAAAAAATACTCCAAAACATAATGGCTTAAAACAACAGAAATAATTTTTATTATTCCTCATAGTTTCTGTGGATCAAAATTTTGGGAAAGTCTGAGAATAAATAGTCCTGACTTGTGGGTCTGTCACGCCTTTACAGATGACTAGAGCTGTAAAACAGGGAATGGAGGTGCTCATAAATCCCTTCAAAAGAGGGAGCCTAATCTCTATACCCTGGGGTGCCAGCTGGCCTTAGTGACTCACTTCTAATGAACAGAATAAAGTGGAAGTAGCAATGTGAACTTCTGAAACTGGATCATAAAAGGTACTGCAACTTCCTCCCTGTTCTTTCTCAGTTACTTGCTCTCTAAGGAACGCCAGCTGCCATGCTGTGAAGATATTCAAGCAGCCCTATAAAAAGGCCCATATGGTAAGGAATTGAGGTCTTCAGCCAATAGCCAGGGATGACACCTCTTGCCAAGAGCCTTGAATGAACCATGTTGGAATTGGATGATCCACTCTCAACGAAGTCTTAAGATGACTGCAACCTCAGCTGACATCTTGACTGCAACATCATGAAAGTCCCTAACTAAATCACACAGATAACCTACTTCTGAATTCCTGACCCACAGAAACTGTGAGGTAATAAATTATTTCCTTGTTAAGCTGCTGCATTTGAAAAAGTTTATAATATAGCTATAGGTAATGAATATGGAGAAAAGATTAGAGTAGCTACAGGCTCTCCAATCATTCCTCTCCTTTCATACAGCCTCTGGCCTCTCTGTGTGGTTTTTCTGCATGGACTAATTGGGCTTTCTCCCAGTGTAGCAGCTGAACTGTTTACATAATGGCTGATAGGCCTTTTATGACCTATTTTCCAAAGTCACATAGACCACTTCCTGCATATTTAATTGGTTAAAGTAGCCACAAAGGCTGTCCAGTTTCAAAAGGAATATAGATTAGCAGAGTTATAAACTTAGGAGTCATCATATACCACCACCTCTCAATGTTGAAGTCACATTGTATGAAAATCTTGTTAGAAGGGAAATATTGTTGTAGCCATCTTTGAAAAATACTATCTGCCACACTGCAAGCCCTTTAGGGAAGTTCCAAATGGAACAGGGTATCTGAATATAGATTAGCAGAGTTATAAACTTAGGAGTCATCAGTATATAGAGGATAGCTGAAGCCACTGGAGTAGATGCCATCACTTAGGAAAAGAGGATGGAATGAGAAAGAGACATAGGACTAAGAGGTCACTGTGAGGAACTCTGAAATTTAAAAACTAAGCCAGCAAAGAAGGGTTTAGAGAGGTAGGAGGAATTCCAGAGTAATACCTCATAAAGTCAAGAAGAAGGGTTTTTTGTTTTGTTTTGTTTTGTTTTTTTGAGTCAGAGTCTTACTCTTTCATCCAGGCTGGAGTGCAGTGGCATGCTCACAGACACCACAGCCTC
>CAUYQG010137681.1:0-14478 GCA_963574415.1 Tarsius wallacei | reverse complement strand
AAGCCAACTGGTCCAGGGCTTTTTTTTTGTAGGTAGTTTTTTTATTAGTCAATTTCCTTGTTTGTTATTGGTCTATTTAGGGTCTCGATTTCTTCTTGTTTCAACCTAGGGAGGTTGTGTGATAACAGAAAGAACTCCATTTCCTTGAGGTTTTCAAGTTTGCTTCCATACAGGTGTACATAGTAGTCTCTAATAATCTTTTGTATTTCTTCAGGGTCCGATGTGACTTCGTGTTTTGAGTTTCTGATTGTGTTTATTTGGGTTTTTTCTCTCTTTTTCTTGGTCAGTCTAGCTACGGGACCGTCGATCTTGTGTATCCTTTCGAGGAAACAACTTTTTGTTTCATTGATTTTTTGTATTATCTTTTTGTCTTCTGTCCTGAATTTGGGTTTTATTTTGGTGATCTGGATTCTTCTGCTGGAATTAGGGTTTTTGTGGTCTTGCTTTTCCAGCTTCATTAGGTGGCTTGTTAGGCTGTTGATTTGTGATCTTTCCATCTTCTTCATGTGGGCTTGTAGTGATATAAGTTCCCCTCTTACTACAGCTTTCAAGGCATCCCAGAGATTATGGTAAATTCATTTTGGTATGATTCATTTTGAGATGACTTTTGAAGATGGCAATAAGTAGGAATCCCACTTCATCCTTCTGCATGTGGTTAACCCGTTTTTCCATTGCCATTTGCTGACTAGGCTGTTTTTTTTTCCCTCCAGTGTTTGTTTTTGTTGGTGTCATTCACGATGAGTTGGTTGGTGATCGGTGGTTTTACTTCAGGATCTTCTGTCTTGCTTCATGGGTCTGTGTATCTGTTCCTGCACCAATATCACACCATCTTGGTTCCTGTAGCATGGAGGCAAAATGTGAGGTCTGGAAGTGTGATACCTGAAGCTTTATTCTTTTTGCTGAGGATTCCTAGAGACTTGACATAATATATTGATTAGTTTAAAACTTTCCTGAGTAAAATATGCATGGTAGAGATTTAGTGGGAACCCCTGAAGGAACAAAAACAGAGCACCGAACACCCACATTTGTAGAAAAAGATGGGAATGAAGGGAAAGGTGGTCAACCAAACGAAGTCAGAAAAAGAGAAAACAACAACAAAGAAGAATCCAGAAAGCATAAAATACAGAGAAGGAAAATGTCCAAATATAACATGTAGCAGATACTGTTGTATGTCTACCCAATATCCTTAACAAAGTAATCTGTAATTTGTTTCCCAGGGACAACATTATTTTGTCTCCTGGTGGTGATGGGTCCAATGCTGAAACAGTTGTAAGAAATAGACCTCTGGATACATTCCTGTTTTATAGAAAAGGGTACAAATTCCACTAGAGTGTAATACAATCTTTCCACCCCTCTACTCTCATGCCCACCATCACTTTTAGGTCCTCTTACGCAAAAGTGATGAGTGGAAATAAGATAGGTGTTTTGCATTTGTGAAGTTGAGAGCCACGGATTGAAAAGGGTGAAGGGGGAATTCCAAGGGTCCTTCCTTCATAACTTGCTCAAGCAGCCACATCGACCCAGATCAGCCATCTTAGATACTCCCATTACATAGGAAAAAATAAGTCACCATTAGGTAAAGTTACTCTAAACAGTTTTCTGCTGTATGCATTCAAATACAATCCAAACTGATAAAATTAGTCCTCTATATCAATGAAACATATGAAATATATTTCTTTAAAAATTCGATGTATAATACTTAAAATAAAATCTAACCAGGCTCGGCGTGGTAGCTCACGCCTATAATCCTAGCACTTTGGGAAAATAGCCAAGGCAGAAGAATCCCTTGAGGCCAGGAGTTCAAGATCAGCCTGGGTAATACAGTGAGACCTCTGGCTCTACAAAAATTTGTTAGCTGGACATAGTGGCGTACGGCTGTAGAGGAGAAGCACACCTAACATATGAGGACAAAGAGTATGTTGAAAACAAACGTGCAAAAATCTATACATACTATGTCTTCTGGATATTTTCCACTTACTCTTTAAGATTCATTTTCTACCATTTTTATTTTGCTTTGTTCTCCATCAGTCTGGCTTTTATGGACTTCATTATCAAGTTCTACTGTTCTCTGACTTTTTATCAGGTTTGTGCAACTGAATATACTGGAGACGGAATGAAGAGTAAACAGAGTGAAGTCAAAGATCTATTATCTAAATATCTATTATTAAATCACATTATCCAGAGTACCTCACTGTTGAATTGATGCATTTTGGCTGTGCCCTAAAATAAAGGCTATGATTCCTATCAGGAAGCTCCCTCATAAAAATCTCAGTATGCTCTGTTTCCAGTGACCAGGCACTTTCCTTGTCTCTTCAGGTTTCACGTGTGAGACTTACTTAAAGAGATCTAAAATGCACAAGTAAACAATGGAGCAGTTCACTCAGACTTCTCACGGTAGCTCTTTTAATTCTCTACTTAGATTCCCTTACTCACAGCACATTGGGAGTTCTTTTCATCATAGGAGGAAAACACACAGGCTTGATTGAGCATGGATTCAAAGCATGTGCCAGCACTGGTCACAAAGGAATGAACATCAAGTTCTATTCCTACTCAATGGTGGCTCTGAACTACACGGGGAAAGGAATTCATATCAGTTGGCATGACTTGTCAACTTTGATAAGAAGAAGACATGGCTCTAGGTTTGAATACACATTAATTTGAGGGTAGTGGTTTACAGGTTGCCCTGTTAGGAATTGGAAAGCACCAAATTGAAAAATTGGTGACAAGAGGAACTAAGGGAAAGATACCTTGATAAAGCCTTTGAAATGGGCATAGCGTGTGACAATAATCACACCTCATATAACTATCCATCCACCTCGAAAAGAATTCTATAAAATCAGATGAGAAAGGTGACTCAGACACTCCAGTACTTGTCCAAAAGTTTCACATACAAAAATGACCCTTTGCACTACTTTTGTACAACCAACCATGCCTTGTACTATTGGTAACGTGTGCATTCACTCCAACTGCCATCTTCTTCGAAGGCTTCCCTGAGGGAGATTCAGGTCCAAGCTCACTTATGTGATTGTTGAATTGTTGACTGGGTTCTCTTTCACCTGGTAAGTGGACCAAAGGTCTCCCTGAATACTTCAATTTATTGACCTTTTTATAGCATGGTTCACAGCCTATAGCCTAGTCTCCAACAGAGAGAACAAGCAAGAAGGCAAAATGAGTGAGAAATACTGAAGTCATAGTCATTTTACAAATCTAGTCTTGGAAGTGACACTTTACCATTTTCCATATTTTATTTATTAAAAGTGAGTCATGAGGTCTATCCTCTCCTGCGCCAGAGGTAAGGGGAATACACGGGCTGTGAATACCAGCACTACAGCTCACTGAGCTCTATCTTACAGAATGCCCATGCTAGCAACATACAATTACAGCTTTGTGTTGCTTTATTTGGGGCATTGAACGATAATATCAGCTTTATTTTTTCTGATTCTTGACCACAAGCTTTGGAAATTCATTTAATTTAGACAGCATAGTTTTCACCAACAATCCTTTCCACGCTCCACTTTGATGAAACCACAAAGGTTTTATAAAGGATGATTGGGCAATCGTCAAAGACACTTAAAAGAAGAAATAGCTGTCATATTTAACATATTAATATGAAAAGAAAAGTGTGTACTTTACATAAATTTCTTCATAAATGATAAAGTGATATATTTTAAAACATGAGAATATAAACCTCAAACTTAATCTGGATATTTTGCCTAAAGAATATACACTGTAGTAATAGAGAAACATACTTAGAGATTTCTGAGGAATTAGCAGCAAATGGATTAAGAAAAATAATAGCTAATATTGACCAGGTGAGAGCCATTTGAAAGCCAGTGTGGTAAATACTGGGGTTTTATTAACTCTCTTAACACACATCACAAGAGCAGGGGTGGGTACTGCTATCATTCAGACTTCAGAACAAACATCAGTGGAAGCTAGGAATGATTAAGTCAGGATCTGTATTTTAAGGAGAGAGGAAAGCTGGGATTTGAACCCTGATATTTGGATAAAGGAGCTTGCCACTGAGCTTGGCAACCATCCAGCACAGCTATCCATAAACTGCATAGTGCAAACGATGCTTTCTCTCAACCATACCCACTCAATGAAAACTTCCATTGTGCTTCTCTACTATTTTTGTATGATCCAATCACAGACCTTAGTTTTCTTTGTCAAACTCTAGTCTGCTCGATGAGCCCAACTGATCCTTCTTCTAGGCACTAATATACTTGGAGTCATTCATTGAAAGTTGCGGCCCCCTTTCCACTATGAGGTAAAATTGAGTGCACACCTAAGACAGCTCACAATTTTCTCTAACACACATTTTCTATGACACTTGACTATATTCGTTTGTGAGGGCTGCTATCACAAACAACTACAGACTGGGTGGCCTAAACATCAGAAATTCATTTTGTTACTATTCTGGATGCTACAAGTCTGAGATCAAGGTGTTGGCAGGGTTCGTTTCTTCCTGGGTCTCTCCTTGGCTTATAAATGGTCGTTTCCTTCGTGTCTTCACATGGTCTTGCCACTACGTGCATCTGTGTCTTCAGACATTTTATAAGGACACCGATCATATTGGATTAGGGCCCACATTGATGCCCTCATTTTGACTTAGTGACCTATATAAAGACCTCTGTCTGTAAAGACAATCAGGTTCTGAAGTACTAGGGATTAACATTCAACATAGACATTTTGCAGGGAACACAATTCTGCCCGTTATTCTGACACACATCAAAAGATAGCAGAGAATGTAAACAAGAAGAAAGAATAACTGTAAAGTCCTTTGGGGGATTTTTTTTTCAAGATTCACTGGTTCCACATTGGTAAACTTAATATACTCCTCATAAAAAAATTTATCAAACAATTATGCAAAATGATGGCACAATACAGACTTAATTATGTGCTATAATATCATAAATTCCAAGTCATTATATAATTTATTATGAGAAATAAAAAGGCAAGTTAGAAACTGCAGAAAATAGTGCATATTGATGACTTTTTAGATTATTACTTCTGAATCGATAACGCATGGTAAGATTCTGGCATCATGTTGAACATTTAAAAACAAAGCACTGTGAAGTGGGAAAAATATAATTCAATTGCCGAATAACAGCATACTAAAGTCGTAGTTGATAGAATATTAACATAGCCATAAAAATCATTCAAATAACCTTAACATCAGGGATTATATTCACATAATAAATGATAATAGCATAGTATTTCTCAAATTATTTCTAAATATCAAGTTTTTTCAATGGTTAACACACAAAATCTTCAAGGGATGTATTTGTTTTAAAACTGATTAATTTTTTTTCTGAGAAAATTGTAGGTTCTAATATAGTGATAAGAAATAACAGAGTGATCCTATGTACTCTGCCAAGTCTCCCCAGAGGGTAACATCTTGCATAACTTTAAAAGTATATTACCTCAACCAGAAAATAAACATTGAGGTAATCTATCAATATGGCTTAGATTCCATACGTGCTACATGCACTCATTTGCATGTATATATTTAGATGTAGGAAATGTTGTCATATATATAGATGTGTGTGACCACCATCTAAAGACACTGAACCACTCCATCACAAAGATTCCTGGGGCTACCCATTGATAGCCAGAGTCACATGTCTTCCTCACCCTCTTCCTTACTGTCGGCAATTGTTAACCTATTTTTTATCTCTATAATCTTTCCATTACAAACATGTTATGTGAACAAAATCATACATTATGTAAACTTTTGAAACTGTTCTTTTTTTAATCAGCAATATCCACTTGAAATCCAAGCAAGTTATTATATGTATCAGCAGTCTGCTATTATTACTGATGCATAGTATTTCATAATGTTGATGTATCACAATGTATTTGACTGGAGGACATCTGGGTTATTTCCTGTTTCTGTTAAAAATAAAGTTGCTATAAACATTTGTGTACAGGTTTTCATTTCACTTGGATAAATAACCAAATATCCAATGTATGGATGTATCACACAAATTATTTTTCCTTTGGTGATAGTATTTGTGCTTCATACAATTTTTTGCTATTGCAAACATGTTTTATAACCCTTTGAAATAATTGTTTTACTAAACAATATCACAAACTTTGATTGTTAATATACATCAAAAGTTTAGATATAGATGAGAAAATTCTTCTCTATTATTATGGATTTGTCAGTATATCCTTAGAGGTCTGCTATGGCAGAAATCATTCATTTTAAGGTGATGGCACACTGGGTACAAGTGTCACATTATTGAATTTTTTTATGTTACTTTATTATTTGGTCATTATTCAGTGGCTATCTTTATCTTTAAGGTTTACTATTTATGATATTAGTGTGGCTGTACAACCTTATTTAGTTACTACAGGCCTGATTTATTTTATTCTATATTTTTTTATTTTCAGTTTTTCTATATCCTTATGCTTTGTACTGGGCTATGCCATATTTTTTAAAAAACGAATGCCACATAAATGTAATTTTTCATTGAATAGATAATTTCTACATTAATGCTGATTAGAATACATTTGGAATTACTTCTACCATCTTATTTAGGTAATTATTTTCTAGGCTTTCTCTCCATGTCTCTATCTCTCTCTCTATTTTCTGGCATTTATGAAAATTGTATTAAACAGTCTAAAGTTTCCATTACTCAAAGGCTTTGCAGTTGTGATTCTGATATCTATTGTTCTTTCTGGAATTCATGGTATCTTCTTTTATTTATGTATGTATTTATTTATTTTTATTTAGCTTACCTTGAGAGAGAGAGAGAGAGAGAGACAGTGTGTATGTGTGTGTGTGTATAATATATATATATTCATATGAGTGTGTGTGTATATATACAATAATATATATAATATATATTCATATGAGTGTGTTGTATGTGTGTGTGTATGAATATTTGGAATTATTGAGATCTATACTGAAAATATATTCCTTGGGAGAAAATTAGCATTTGTTTCTGCCAGGTACCTAGTGGCAATACAGACCAGGGTATGCTTTAAGATAAATTCTGCTGAGGTTGTCTGAAATGCAGATAGTTTGAATTTAGTCTCCAAACTCATGTGAACACTGCATTTTGATTATATATTCTCAGGGGAATTTTTTTTATTCTTTCTACCAGGACCAAGTGAAAAATATGAAAATTCTCTTGCAATCCCCTAAATCCCCAGAGTAAGCCTTTTTAAATGTATGGAGTTATTCAAGAGATATTTATTAAGCATCTGTTCTCAATCTCTTAGACCCTCTCAAGCACTGTTCTAAGCGCTTTGATGCATCAGTGTACCTCTGTGAATGTTTATATTCTATATGACAGGAATAAAATGAAGTATACAGTAATAAGTAACTACTGCAATAAACAGTGTGATAGAAACTAGTAAATGCTTTTGAAGAAAAAAAAACAGAGCATGGTGAGAGAGGGTATGGAAGCAATGATTGCCATTATTTTCATCTTCCTCTATTTTTCTACTAGTTAGTTCTGAACAGATACTTCTCTTTTGTTTTAAACTACACCACTGCATGCAATAAATATGGGATGCCCATTTCCTCCATGCATTTTGACTATTAATTTTCAAAACAACCTAATAAGTCACTGCTATTATTGACAATGAAGAAACTTAAAAATTTTAATTGATACATGATAATTGTACATTTTATGGAGTACATGTGATATTTTGACACATGCATGCAATGTTTCGTGATCAAATTGCTTAATGATCTTCAGAGAATCCAGATGTCAAAGATATCAGTACATTCTCCTAATGTCTCTATTGTGCTACTGAAATTCGTGATTCAGACTTTTCCCCTATTTTTTTATTTGACCATCTCATTTTCTCTCTACTACATATACACTCGGTCCAGTGAAGGATAAAAATATAGAAGAAAGGAGGTGGTTACAGACATCTGCAACATTATGTCATCTCTGTTTAGTGACTCCTGAACAAAAATGGGTTTGTTTTGTTAAAGTTAATCTCTCTGAGTGAGACACAAGAAAACTCATGGATAATTACTACAAGCTAGCGAGGTGTGATTAATGAAATCACCATCAGAACCAGATAAGGTTTAAAAGAAGAATTTTCCCATAAGAAATTTGAAAAATTCTATGTATAGTTATATAATGCCCACATTATACAACCATCTTTTGACGGGTACAATCCTAAAAGGACTATAAACAAAAAAGAGTTAAAAAAAACAAAAAAAAAACAAACAAACTCAGAAACCATGTCCTAAGAAAATATGGACACTGCTTACAGCAAAAATACTAGATAGTTTTGTTTCAAACAGTTAATGTAAGTTTTTCCCTTCTATAATATTATTTTAAGAGCTACAGTGAATCCCTTATTTCTTTTTCTTTAGAGACAGGCTCTAACTGAGTTACCCAGGCTTGAGTGCAATGGCATGATCATAACTCACGGCTGTCTCCAATCCCTGGGCTCAAGGGATCCTCTCACCTCAGCCTCCTGAGGTGCTGGGACTAGGGTCATGCACCATTCAGCCCAGGTAATTTTTGTTTACATTTTTTGTAGAGATGGAGTCACACTATGCTGCCCAGGTTGGTTTGAAACTCCTGACCTCAAGTGATTCTCCCAGCTTCACCTCCCAAATGCTAAGATAAGATGTATGAGTCCCTGCACCTGGCCGATAATTGCTATTTTCAAATAGAGGAAATCTATAGTAGAATCTTGTCACTCCTAAGGTATGCTCCTTAGACTGACAGACCAGCATCACTTGGTGCATTAGAAATGCAAAATCTGAGGCTGTTGACAGTAGAACCTCTATGGAAAACAGTATGGAGATTCCTCAAAGAAATAAAAATAAAATTGCTATTCTATTCACCAGCAATCCCACTACTAGGTATCTACTCAAAGTAAAAGGATCATTATATAAAAAGGATACCTGTGTGCGCGTGTTTGTTGCAGCACTATTCACAATAGCAAAGTCATAGATCCAACCTATATGACCACCACCAATTGACTAGATAAAGAAAATGTAGTATCATGGAATACTATGAAGTCATAACGAAGAACAAAACAATGTCCTTTGCAGCAACACGGATGGAGCCGGAGATCATCATCCTAAATGAACTAGCTCAGAAACAGAAAACAAAACACCGTGTGTTCTCACTTTTATGTAGGAGCCAAATGACCACAAAGATGGAAATAATAGGCTCTGGGAACACACAAGAGGAGGAAAGTAGAAAGGGGAGTTAGGGTTCAGAAGTTATCTACTGCATACAATAGTCACTATCTGGGGAATGAATGGGTCACCTAAAAGTCCAAGTTCCGCCACTGCACAATGTGTCTGTGAAAGAAACATGCACTTGTACCCTCTGAATCTAAAATAAAATTCAAAATTTTTAAAAAAGAAAACGAAATGCAGAGTCTTAGACTTACTGAATCAGCGATCTATGCGTTTCAATTTTGAGTTTAGACAACTTGGAGACACAATCTCTGCAAAAGATTGAAGGAATTCTTATCTAGACTTAAACCCTTAAAAGCTAGATTATGTTGGGAAAATTTCCTAAACATTCTCTCTCGCTCTTTGAGTTTTCTTATCTTTTAAGTGAGGTGGAGCTGATATAGAAAATACTTCAATATTAAAACATAATATATGTGCAATCAATTTGTCACAGTAGTGCATGACACATTCAAATATTCAATCAAAGATAACTGTTTAAAAATCTTCAAATTTAGGCCAGTTTATTTATAGCCTTTCAAGGGGAACATTCACATGAAAAGCCATAGCAGAAAAGAATATGTTTCCAAGTATAGTAAAAAATTATTATTTTCTCTGATTACTTTAATTTTTTATTTTTAATGACTAGCTTAGGTGCTAATTATGCAATTTTATTTATGCAAAACCCAACAGATTTAGAAAATTGTAAAACTTAATGTCTATGGAGTGTTATTTTCTATAAATATCTGATAAGATCATTAAATTAAAAGGTATATAAATGTTATACTTTCCTCAGTATTATTATAAATACTATGAATCTATAAACAGTGTGAAGCATACAATTTATTGTTGTATTTAATACATTTTAAAAAGACATATAACATGGTTACCTCATTTTAATTAAGAAATAGTCTAGCTTAATAGTTCTTAAAAAATGTACCAAAATCATGAATATCACTCCAAAGTACTAGAAGATGTCATGAACAATAAAAGGAGTGGGTAGACTTGGAGGAGGTTCCACTGTCTAATATATTTTGATAATGTTACAAAGTAACGTCCCACTTAAAATTTCATCACCAAAGTTAACCTATGAAAAACCTATGAAAAGTTTTGAGCAGATGCTTAGTATAGAAGTCCTGTGAGTGATCTATTCAACTATAACTTCTCCAGATCCCAACCACATTCTGTAATAGGTGTGTACTTAAGCGTGATAGAAACTTTAATGCAGTGGTCCCCAACCTTTTTGACATCAGGGACTGGTTTGGTGGACGGGTCTCCACTGATGGGTGGCCGGGGAGGTTTGGAATGATTTAAGCGCACACCTTTATTACACACTTTGTTTCTATTATCATTACATTGTAATATATAATAAATTAATTATACAACTCACCATCAAAAAAAAAAAAAGAGAGACACAGATGAGAGAGGTAAATAAAATAATGGGCGGGCCACGCGTGGAGTAAAATAAGTGTCAGATTCTGACTTAAAGCCTGCCACCTGATGCAGTTGTACCCTTGAAGTATATCAACTCACTTGCCACTCTCGGAGAGGGTTTTCATTTGTCTGCAAGCAACTGACGTTTTGTGGTCTCCACGCAGTCAAGCCTCACTGCCAATGTTAACCTGTATCTGCAGTCACTCCCTCTGCTAGCATCGCTGCCTCAGATCCAGTTCAGATCGCCAGGCATTAGTTGCTCATAAGGAATGTGCAACCCAGGTCCCTCATCTGTGCAGTTCAAAATAGGCTTCGTGCTGCTGTGACACTCACAAGTCACCTGCCGATCTGACAGGAGGCAGAGCTTCGACGGTAATGCCATGAGGCGCTGCTGTAAACACCAATGAATGAAGCTCTGCTCCTTGGATGCAAACACATTTCCAGCTCCCCTGCAGTTCCCATTCTAATTTAGGGGTGGAGAGATGTGATGAATAAATAATCAAGAGAATGTCAGTTACCAACAAGGACTTGAAGAGACTATCCTGGGGTATCTAGATAGAGAGGACTTGGGAGGGAGAGGAACATTGCTTGCATGCGGGTTGGTTGCCCGGCTTTTTGGGGCTGGAAAAATGGGAACGTTTCAAGCAAGCGAAAATATGGGGAGAAAGTCAGACAGAAGGAGGAGCACGTGCACATGCTGTGAATCACAGGCAGGCTTAGTGCGACTGGACCGTTAAATGTGTTGCAGCTGCGGCTTACAAAAGTAGACGGAGAGATAAAGCCAACAGAGGGATACAGGCAAATCATATAGGCCAAGGTGAAGGAGCCTTTAAAGTACATTTGGGGAAACTTTCACTAAAGCAGCAGTAGTGAAATGTTTAAAATGTTCTCTTGTAAAACTTCCATTACAAATGCATATCATTTTTTTAGATGGACTAGAAATTTAGATTTCAGATAAATCTCTCAACTTGAAACCCAAAATACCTCAGTACCCTTTGTACATGCAAAATTAAGGTATGGCACTTGTATTTGAATTCAGTTGTGTTCTCATTATTTTTTGTAAGTAACTCTAAATAGCAAGAGTTATTTGGGGACAATATCTTTGGAGATTATACTTTTCGAAAATTTCAAACGGTTCTTATATCAAGTAGAAAATGCCTGCCACCCAATCTCTTACAATAAAATTAATATCAATAACAGAATCAACTATCTAGAAAACTTTGATCTACTCAACATTTGGAAATAATACAGAATCCTACACTACACAATAAACTTGGCTCAGAATCAGATCTACAATTTTTTTTTTTTTAGTTGGAATCTCACTCTGTCACCCAAACTGGAGTGCAGTGGCATGCTCCCGGCCACCACAGCCTCGAACTGCTGTGCTCCGGCGATCCTTCCACCTCAGCCTTCCAAGTAGCTGGAACTACAGGCACGCGCTACCATGCCTGGCTAATTTTTTTCTTTTTATTGTAGAGATGAGGGCTCATCAAGTTGCCCAGGCAGGTCTGGAACCCACGGGCTCAGGCAATTTACTCACTTCAGCCTCCCAAAGCACGGGATTACAGGCTGAGCCACCGAGTCCAGCCTACAAAATTTTTAAAATCTGAGTATAGATGACCAACAACAAGTAATTATTAGCTGATTATTATGAACAAAAATATTTTGTATATTACTTAAGCAATTAAAAACAATGAATAAGAAAAATGTAGGTAATCCATAGAAAAGTAGGCAACAGATGTTAATATGCACATTGAAAAGATGGACTCCAAATAAACATGAAAATGTTTCCGTTGGATAGAAGGAGCAAACTCAAGAGGTCTAATGTGCCACATGGTTTCTGTAGTTAAACAAAAATGCATCGTATTTTTAAAGATTGATAAAAGAGTAGATTTTAAGTGTTCTTACCACAAAAAATGTTTGTGAGATAATACATATGTCAATTGACTTGATTTAGCCATTCCACAAATTACATATATGTACAAACATCATGTTACACACCATAAATATAGACAATTTTATTTGTTAAAAATAAATAAATAAATAAGTTTTTATGTTAACTATGCTAAATTTTCTTAGTCATTAGGGAAATGTAAACTGAAATTACAATGGTTAACACTTTATACAAACTAAAATTGCTAAAATTAGGTAAGCAGAAAACACTGAATAATGGAGAGGATATGGAAAAAATTGATTTATTATGCACTGCTTGTGGGAGTGTAAATTGAAATAACCATTTTTGGAAGATGTTTGATCATATTTCTACTCTATGACACTGTGTTTCAGATAGACAGCACACAGACAGATGGATAAACAGGTATACACACTTGCAGAAATTGATGTGTTTATTAAAAAAATAAGTGTATAGGCAGACACAGTGGCACACACCTGTAGTCCCAGCTACTCGGTAGACTGAGACAGGATAATCACTTGAATCCAGTAGTTTGAGTCTATCCTAGGCAATATAGTGAGATTCTGTCTCTAAAAATATAAAAGTAAATAAAAATAAATGTATAACAATGTTCATAACAGCACCCTTAACATCAGCTAAGAAGTTAAACAATGGTAGCTAGTAGAACAAAAGTAGAATAAGTTATTTCAGAAGAAAAGTGTTGAATATTCATAAAATAGAATATAGTTAAGCAATGAAAATGACTAAACTATTGCTGTATTCAATAGCATGGATAGTTCTCACAAATATAATGTTGACAAATTAAGTCAAGCACCAAAGAAAACATAATGTATGATTCCATTTATATAAAGTCCCAAATAGATAAAAATCTTATATGGGGTTAGAAGTTATGATCATGGCTGCTTATTAGTACTAGGCACTAAAAGAACTTCTGAAATGGTCACTAGGTTATGTTTCTTAATCAAAGCGCTGGTTTCACTGATATGTTTGCTTTGTAAAAATTCATTAAGCAGTATGGTTATAATTTGCATCTTTTCTGTATGTATGTTATGCTTTGTTTAGAAGTTTATGTAAAAGAAAGGTAAAACAGCCCTTTTAAATTTAAAAATACTATCAAAGCTCATGTTATCACCTTCAGTCATAGAAAACAAGAAAAAATGACTTCGTAAATGTACTCCATCTAGGTCTGAATTACAAACTGAAGATTTAAAAGATTTTAATGTGTCTAATAGCTTCATAATTCTGCTGGAGAATTTTTGATAAAATGATTTTTGCCCACGGAAATGAATAGGTGCTTTCTCTGTCCAAACGCCTGTGGAGAAAATAGTGAGATCAATGGTAAATCATAAGCAATATTCTTGGATTGTGTTACAAAAGGCCATAAGATCTCAACTTCTTGGGAGCCTTCCTAATCACCACCCACAGAAGTGGAAGCTATCTTCTTTTTAGGAAGCACCTACCCTTAGTTGAGTTTCTTGCTAAGAATCCGAGAATCCAATGGTGACCAAGATAGACAGGCTATAGATAGTGGTTTATTGAGGAGCGAATGATAAAGATAAGTAAACTGTCGCATAAGTAAAACACAAAAGTATTGAGTTGCAGAAATTATTCTGCAAACACAGCAAAGTAGAGATGGACAAGAGGTAAGCTATGATCTAAAGCATGAATGGATGTCCCAGGAATATATGTATGTGATAACTATAGCCACATTGCCATTGGTCACCAGAAACTAAACTATTTTCTGCTAATTTGTTACAGCACCTCATGAGCTGACATGCCTACCTTCCCCTGCTTACCTCTGCACAACTTTTTCCTTCTGTTCATCCTCCACTCACCAAACTCACCCCTCCACACACACATCACAACAACAACTAAAATAGTTACTTACCTATTTACATTTCCTAGGACTAGAACTCACCTTGGTCACCAATGCAGAATCCCAGCACAAATCAAACTAAAAACAACA
>CAUYQG010137680.1:0-16876 GCA_963574415.1 Tarsius wallacei | reverse complement strand
GTCTTCTTTAATTCTGTTATTCAACTGTGGAGGGATTGCTTTTACTTCTGTTTGTTCAATCTCCTATTCTTCTTTATGTGTATTCTCTTACTTTGTTCGATTCTGGACTTGCACTATAGATTAGGGGTGGTCCCTTTTTACACTTTTGAGATATACCTATGGGGGGAAGCTATGATTGAAACTCTATCCACAGGTCCTGGTATCTGGTATCTGCTGACAGGTGTGTGGATAATCTGAAGCCCTCTTCCCACTGCTTTGGAATCTGGCCATGCAGTGGGGTTGTAGGTTTGCTCCCTAGAAGTCAAAGCGGCAGTGGTGGTGGCAGTGGCAGCGGCAGTGATCTTAGCCTCAGCATATCCTGTGTGGAGGGGTGGATCACCTCAGGCACAGGCTGCAGAGGTGGCGATAGTTCCAGGACCACAGTGGCATTGAAGGTGTCTGGCTGCAGCAGTGACAGCGACGTGTGTCTGGACCGTGGTGGCAAGCAGGGCCGAGCGGCTCGTGGTAGCAGGGAGGGGCTGGCTGAGCCACTCATGCATGTGTCGGTGGGGCGGGCCAGGCCGAGCCACTCGCGGATGTGGCAGCGGGGCGGAGCCAGGCCCAGCCGCTCATGTCAGCGGCGTGGGCTGAGCTGCAGTGGCAGCAGTGGCGGGGGCGTGAGCCACTCGGGGCGGCGGCAAGCCGCCGTCCCAGTGTGATGATCAGTGGCAGTGGCAGCGGCGGCTTCTACTGCTGGTCTGCTGTGATGTCTCTGTGGTGTCAGTGGCCGAGTTCCGTGTGGGGAGCAGGCTCCCAGGGAGAGAGTCCGAGTCTTTCTGTGTCCTCTTCTGTGGAGGTCTCACAGACCACGCTGCCCGGTCACCATCTTGGCGGAAGTTGACAGGTAGCTTTCAATCTATATATCCTTTTGGGAAGAAATGACATCTTTGCAATATTGAGTTTTCTAAGCCATGAGCATGGAATATGTCTTCACTTATTTAAAACTTTTATTTATTCATTATGTTTTTATTTCTACATATAGATCTTGTACATATGTTGTTAGATTTCTTCCTAAGAATTTTATATTTTGCTACTACTGCAAATGTTATTATGTTTTTAATGTAATTGTTTGCTGCTAGGAGATTTTAAAAAGCAATTAAGTTTTGTATATTAATCTTTGCATTTAGTAAGGTATTATACTCACTTATTAGTTACAGAAGTTTTCTTTTTTATTATTCCTTGAGATTTTTACATGGACATGCCATGTGAACAGAGACAGTTTTTTTTTTTCTTTTCTAATCTGTAAATTATTTATTTATTTATTTTGTCATTTGCATTAACTAGGACTTCTAGTACAAATGTTGATTAGAAATAACAAAAAGATACATTTTGATCTAATTTCTGGCAATAAGATGAAAGCATCCAGGTTCTCAGCATCAAGTATAAGATTAATATGAGGTAATTTAGAAATATTCTTTAAAAAGTTTCCATCTAGTCATGGTTTGATAAGAGTTTTATAATAAATGTGTTTTGAATTTTTTCCAATACTTTTTCTGCCTCAATTAACATGATCATATGTTTTTTTCTTTTTTAACTTGGTGATGTGATGAATTGCAAGAATTGATTTCTTTTTTCCTTCTTTTTAGAGATTTGGTCTTGCTATGTTGCCCAGGCCAGAATGCAATGGCTATTCGTAGATATGATCACAGCACACTACAGCCTCAAATACCTGGATTCAAGCAATTCTCCCATCTCAGACTTCTGAGTAGCTGAGAATACTGGTGTAAACCTTGCAGTTAGTAGTTTATTTTTGGATGTTAAATGAGTCTTGTAAACTTGGAATAAATCCCACTTGGTCATCGCATCTAAATATTTTACACATTTTTAAGTTTACTCTGAGGATTTTGCATCTATATATATGAGAGATATTTGTTTGTAGTTTACCTGTCTTACTACAATGCCTTTACATGGCTTTAGTATTAGGGTAATGCTGGCTTCAATATAATTATTGGAAATGTTTCTCATGCTTCTATATGGAAGCTCTTGTAGACAATTTATATAATTTCCTTCTTAAATGGTTGGTAGAATTTCCCAGAAAATTCATTGGCATCTGATGTTTTCCTTTTTATAAACTCATTAATTGTTAATTTAAGTAAAACTACAAAAAAGTAAATTTGTAACATTAAATGATAATTGTCAACAAATATAGTAAATCCTAAAACTAAATTTTGTTAGTGTAGAAAATGTCAAATTATCATGCTATGGAAGGAAAAAGGAAAAAAAATTATTATAAAGTTTCATAAAAATTGTATTATATCTGGTCCTCAACACATCTCCATTCATTTTTAAACATTTTGAATATTTTGGACTTTGCATGACCCAAAGACTTTAAGACTTTTTTTTGTATGACCCAAAATATTTATATTTCTTTTTCTGTAATTTACACATAATTTATGTTCCAAAAGTGAAAACAAACTAAATCTGAAAAAACCATTAATGACATCAGGTAAAATAGATGCTAATATAAGAACAATTTAAGCTGGGTGCAGTGGTTCACGCCTATAATCCCAGCACTTTGGGAGGCAGAGGTGAGAGGATTGCCTGAACCCTGGGGTTTGAAACCAGACTGGGCTACATGGCAAGAAGTCATCACTACAATAAATCGAAAAAAAAAAAATTGTCTGGTGGAGCGATGCACACTTATGCTTCCAACTACTGGAAAGCTGAGGCAGAAAGATCACCTGAGCCCAGCAGGTCGAGGCTGAGGTGGCCATCAGTGTGCACTGCACTCCAACCTGGGTGACAGAGTGAGACTCCAACTCAAAAAACCCCAACAATTTAAAAACATATTGATTCATGTGTTTAGTATTTATTAGTTGAGAATACAACTAAATAAGATACTGTTAAGTAACAAGACCTAGTGCATGACCTCAAATATTAAAGATGTAAAAATTAAGTACTCTAGACTTTTATTAATTCTTTTAGTTCTTCCAAATGATTGGCACATATAAATATTGGAGTAATGCATTAGAGTGAACAACACAGACAAAAATTGGGCATATAAAACATTAATAAAAAGGCATAGTGTTACATATTTATTAAGGAAATTGAACAACATTTTGCAAAATCTGAGATACCTTCTAAGTGTTCTGGGAAGAAGTCTGTCATGCTAAACATGAAAACATGTTGTTATGGACAAATTAACCCAGCACAACGGTTCAAGATGGAAAACAACAACAGAAGAAAGCAAGCTGGCCAACCAGAACAGCATGATACATGCTTACACTGTTAGGACTTAAACTACGTTAATGGAAATGGAATAAGATAAAATTGAAGTGTATAAAGAAAAGCAGACAAACTAGGGAGCTGAGTTTGGGGATGAGTGTGAGAGGGAATAAAAATTTACAAGCCTGAAGGAGTTGAATAATTTTTCTACCACCAATGAAAATCTGAAAGTAAGATAAGTTCTATCAAGAACAACAAGCAACACTTGGCATAAGAATAAATTTTGTGTGCTCTCCACCCTAAAATGCAAGTCTTTTTAAAAATTTCTTCCATTTTTAATTTAATTAAGAATTTGTTAGAGAAAAATGTATATAAATCACGTTTTTTCATAACTTGATAGATTTATCGACATGTCAATTAGGGAAATTTGAGAGGGCAATAGTTGAAATAAAGTAGATAAGGTTGGAAAGAATTTTTTAAAAGAACCCTGAAAAAAAAATCATAGCTTACTCATTGAACAAGATAAAAACACAAGTCTTAATTAAATAAAGAGTAGAAAAATAAGACCCAAATTAAATCAAAGGGTATTATGGCTTCTGAGCTTCTTTTTTTATCTTTATGGAGAACAACCTGCTTATCATAATTTATTTTCATTTTAAGCCAATACAATGCATGCGTGAATGCATATACCTACTTGTGAAAAAAATTCTTAGTGATTAATATGGGAAATTAATAATTTAAATGGCAATAACCCTTATGTTCTGAATCACTGCTCTTTTGCACTGTTCAGAAAACCATTACAAAAATCATTTTGCAATACTGATACAAAGGCAAATACAGAATTATAAAGATTAGGTGCCAGAAATTGGCTTTCAGTTAAAAAAATCCTTTAACAGATGTGTAATTCTTGTTGCACAATAACTGTCACATACATTTATTTATTTTTATGCAATAATATTTATACATGAAAGAACATATGCATATGTGGTTTTATTTTAATAAATAACTCAAAAAGATCAACCAGCTTCCTCATAATTTACCATTCTTGAGAAGACTGGAAATATGATTAAGTCAATTTTGCAGCTAGATTTTTAACCAAAATTGTTATTTTTTTTCCTTGTATTCAGATTTTACACCATTAACTAATTATTTTACACACTTTTGAAGCTGTGAATATAGTCAGTATTTGGTCAACTGAGTAGTTGTTTTTTAATTATATGAAATGTGTGAAGAATCACAAGAATGTAGACTACATTCTACACACTTATTAGGGAACTTTTAGATCACCACGTAATTTGATTAAACAATGACTTCTTTAGTCACTGGGTTGAACTAGTTATATACCAAGACTGAGATTAAAAGGAAAATATCTGAGAAGTCCTTAGGTGCCTGATGAACTTCTAAACTGGACAAAAGTAATTCATAATTTGTTCCACTATTCATTAATACAGACTATTTCAGCCTACTGATTGTTCAAATTATAGTTTATGGATACTAATGTATACATTTAACTACTCTCAGGCTAATAATCTGGCAAGTTCATTTGAGTATGGTTTACTTTCAAGTCTTTGTAAATTTTACTTTTAAGTTGACATATAATAATTATACATATTTATAGAGTACACAGTAATGTTTCAATATGTATAATGTATACTAATCAGATCAGGGTAATTAGTATATCTCAAACATTTAAGATAAATTCTATCAAATGAGTAAAATAAGTTATATCAAGAATAAAAAGCAACCCTTTGCATCAGAATAAGTTCTGTGTGTTCTCCACAATAAAATGCAAATATAATACAGATATATCTTTTGTAGTTTACTTCATTTTTAATTTGTCTGCTTGGGGAACATTTAATATCCTCCTTCTAGTGATTGGAAACTATATATATTTAATTACCTATAGTCATTCTACAGTAGTATAATGCATTAGAATTAATCCTTCCTATCTAGCTGTAATTTTGTATAATTTAACAGATCCCTGCTTTGGCCCCTACCCTTCCTAGTCTCTAGTATCCTCTATTCTACCTTTTACTTTTATAAAAATCAACATTTCTTAGCTTCCACATATTACCAAGAGCATGCAGTATTTTACTTTCTATTCCTGGTTCCTTTTATTTAACACAATGTCCTCCAGTTTATCCATGTTGCCACGAATGACAAGATTTTATTCTTTTGTATGGCTGAATTGTATTTCATCATACACACACACACACACACACACACACACACACACACACACACACATACATCTATAAAACATTTTTTAAAATCCTTTTATCCGTGGTTGGACATCTAGGTTGATTCTATAGCTTGGCCATTGTGAGTAGTCCTGCAATACACATGGAACAGCAGGGAAGATGTCTCTTCTATTTACTGCTTTTATTTCCTTTGAATAAAGGCTCAGTAGTGGGGTTGCTGAATTGTATGGTAGTTCTATTTGTAGATTTTTAAGGAACTTCCATACTGTTCTCTATAGTGGCTGAACTAGTTTACATTCTCATTAACAGTATATAAGAGTTCCCTTTTCCACATCCTTGACAACATTTGTTATTCCTTCCTTTTTTGATAATACCTATTCTAACTGAGGTAAAACAATGCCTCACTGTGATTTTGATTCACGTTTTTCTGATAATCTGTGATAGTGAGCATTTTTTTCATATAGTCATTGACCATATTCATGTCTTCTTTTAAAACATGTCTGTTCAGATCATTTGCCCATTTTTAATTTTTTTTTTTTTTTTTTGGTATTCAGATGTTGTAGTCCTTGTGAGACAGTCAGCACAAGTTTATGAAAAAGGGAGCAATAGGAAGATGAATCCTCTACTCCTACCCAGGAAATTCTCAATCATATTGCCACAGTTCTGCCTCCCATAGACAACTTGGAAATATTTGCACACGCTCTAAGGAAAAATATCTGTATGTGCCAACATCCTTTTTTTCAAGTATAATTTTACTACTTTTACATTTTAATTCTATTAAAATTGACAGACTCAGATCTTTTGCTTGGTTAATTTGTACTCATCCTAGGAATTATAACACAAATAGACAATTCAGATATTGTATAGGCATTGCCATATATTCTAGAAAATATATAGTCTGCTCTTCTAACTTTCACACCTAGTCTTCCATGGTGACCTGATCATTTTTACAACTCTACCTTATATTTTGACACATACTTAAAATATTGTGTTATAAGTACTGGTGTTTCTTCCTATCCTCCACCAGAGCAAAAGCTTCTTAGTGACTGAAATTTCTTTTATTTATTTATTTATTTCCAATATTTAAAAGAAACTAGCGACATACAGGTACTCAATTGTTTGACAGACTGTAACGTCTTAAGGTTGTATATTCAACTCTTTCCCCAACATGACCTGTGTGATCTGTATAGATGTTCAATAAATAAATGTTAATAAGAAATTTTTCAATTACTTTTTAAATATAGGCTCGATTTAAATTAAAAATAAAATCATTACATAATAAGAAAAAAAGTAATGTTTTATGAACTGAACATAAACACAAATATATTAAATCACTTCTTTCTGACTAGGCAATATTTTAGTGTAGATCAGAAACTGTTCTTTGATATTTTCATTCTGGGATTTTTTTTGTATATTGTAAGCGTATTATATTTCAGAATGCCTATGCTATACATCATACGGATACAATTACTGACACTAATTAGGTGGATAAAATTTATGAAGATAAAATTGAGAGTTATTATTTAAATTCCAAGTGCATTTTAAAAGAATCTAAATTATTTTTAAAGGAATAATGACAATATAATATGTTAAATGATTAAAATATATACACTATTTAAATAAGGATTCACTTATGGAAAGACAATTAAAGAGGTTGAATGATTTCTATTTAATTTGATTTTTATTGTTTTAAATTTCATGGACTAGTTATCTCTTTAAAGATAACTATGGAATGAAACAAATGGATAAAGGAAGCTAATCTGACATGGTACATTAGACTATTATTCCTGTCTTCCTTTCCTCCTTGTTATAGAGTTATATAACCACACTCTTGCAATGTGACTTTGCAACACTTCTCATAAGAACAGACAGAATATATTTTTCTACCTCATTGATATAGGACTTGCATATAACTTAATCCAATCCCACACTTTGAGTAATACAGAGCTAATTTCTTATTTCAAACTAGAAACACATCACTTTAATTTCCCTGTTGCCCTGTCAAACCACTAATTTTCCTGCCACCTTCTCAAAGGTATTTAAAATATTATTGAATAATTTCCCCCTCTTTCAATAATCATCCCTTTCTTTTTCCTAAATCATTGTGTGTTTTTTTAAATTTTCAGCTCTGTACTTGATAACTCCAAGCAGTATGCAAATGTGACATTACTGCTTCCAGCTTAAAAAATGCAAACTTTATCCTAATCAAGTTATCCAAACTAGCCACCCCTTGAAAGAAAATCCTTGGAAAGAGTGATATGTATTTAATGGTCACAACTCATCTCCCCTCATTTGTTCCTTAATACACTATAATCAGATTTTGTCAAGGTTACGAAAGATTTCCATTGTTGCTAAATCCAGTTGTCAATTATCATATCTTTCATAAATTTGATAGTATTTGACACATTATCACTCCTGGTTACCATCTTTCACTTGGCTTAATGCCACATATTCTTGCTTTTCCTTCTATTTCTCTGGTTTCTTTCTCCCAGACTCCTGTGCTGATTTCTCTCTCTTTTACGTGGAGCATCTTATTTTTGCAGTGTCTCAGGTATCAATAATTGTGCCACTCTTCTTCTCAATCTATATTTATTTCATTGGTCATCTCACAAACAAGTATTGATGGCCTCAAATTAATATATGTAGACCAGATTTCTCTCCCAAATTCCAGACTCATATGTACAATTGATTACTCAATATCTCACTTCAATTACTCATACACGACTTACATTTGGTATTTCCAAAATATATTTCCTGATTTTTCCATCCAAACTTGCTTTACCATGTGCTTTCCATTTCTGTGAACTGAAACTCTGAAGCCTTTCTAATCACTACATTTAAAATTTAGTTCAACATTTATTACATTAGGGAAGTAAGAATTGACAAAGTGCCTTCTAACTGCAATTTAACTGTTGTACAAATTATATTATTAGGCACTGTGGAAGCAACAAATAAATGAGAGGCTCCTGGCTCAGACTAAGACTGAGAACAGAGAGCAGTGATGGTAATTAGGAATGAAGTCTAAAAGTTTGACACAGATTTTGCAAGCGAGTTTTTGTGTGTGTTATATTTAATTAAACTTTAACAAGTTGAATTCAAGAAGCATATGCTAAGGATTTGTTATAGGCAATGTCCTGGGTTAGGTCTAAATATTTCATGAAAAGGAACAAAGTGTGATCTTTGACCTCAAGGAGAGAAGAAAGAGCTTAAATTTCATAATGTATTAAACTAAAAAAGAGAGAAAGTTATAGAGAATTGAGACCCAAGAAAAGAAACCTGGTATTCTCTAAAATGTATGTGATCCAACCATAAAAAAAGAGTGGCCAAAGAATGCATAAAGCATGATCAAAAGCTAAAAGTTTAGAAATGTTGGACAGAACAAAATTATTACCACCCAAAAAGAGATATTAGCACTAATGATAAGTTTCAATTTCTCCAACTTTCCATTTGGAAGCTTGGCTAATTTCATTGCTCTCTTTCTATATTCTTTACACACAGAAACAGTTTTGTATATGATTAATTTGTGGAAATCAGATACAACTTCTTCTGGAGTATTTCTCTTCTTTTCAGAACCAAAGTGTTCTCAGCAATACACACACACACATTTACTGCTCCGTCATGAAGCAGGCTCTTTACAAGTGAGAAGGCTTGAAAATATCAGGAACTGCCTATGACTAAATGATAAGAGTCTACTTCATTAAGGAGGTGAATATTATGAAGCCCATTTTGATACTGTACTTTTAGTCTCACTCACCGTCATCCTTATTAATAATAACATTTGATACCCATCTTTCTACGTTCTGAATCTTTTAAATAATTGTTCATTCTGAAGAAGATGATGGAAGAGTTTAAAAATATCCATCACTGCATAAGGCTTGAAGAATTAAAAAGAATATATGTATTTAAAAAGGTACCTTAGATAAACAAGTTTAATTAGTTATAGGGGGAAGAAATCAGATTTTGAGAGTGAAATAAGTAAATGAGTATTGAAGAAATGGGATTAGTGAGGAAGTATAAGTATTCTAAGTACTTTTTCAACTAAAAAAAATGATTGCATAGGAACTAAAGATTAGTAGAAAAAAATCTTTTTTTATTTATTTCATCCTATTTACTCTTAGAATTTTGGCATTTTGGGAGAAGAAAAGGATATTATGAAAAGGAACATTCAATGGAGGAAGAAATATTAATAACTAATTAAAATAAAAAAATAAGGTGGGATAAAACTAACATATGATAAAGACATTAATTCTGGATCTGAAGACATTTTAAAAGGAAAATGTAATACATTTATATAAAAAAAAATTGAGATCAACAAAAGGATATTTTGAGATAAACACAAAGAAACTTAGGTGGTCACTTCAAATAATCTCATTATTCTCAGCCATTGTGGAGGTAGTCTTTTTATCCAAAAGACTAGGTTGGACACCTACACAATATTTGAAATTATCCTGATAAAGTGCCACTGAAAAATTAATGAAGCAATTTCTAACCATAAAGCAACAATAGGACTATGGTAAAATAACATATTTTAGAGGGTATACTTTTTAAAATATCTTCTGTGGCCCAGTATGTTGGGAAATTTCTTTATCTGGAGCAATAGTCTTTTCTTATTTTAATTTCTACATTGTGACTAAGAATCACAAAATTTTGGTGCTGGGATACATCTATTGTGTAGTAAAAATTACTAGTACAATATGGCCCTCTTTTATTGTTTTTATTTCCAAGAAATTAAACACCTAATAATATTTACAATATAATATGTAATTGTATAAAAGGTCCAAATACTAAATAACACTAGATATAGAGGGGTGTGTGTGTGTGTGTGTGTGTGTGCGTGTGTGTTTGTGCAAGTAAAATACAAGTAAATTTTCATGTACTATACAGACAGGAGAAATGTGATATTGATATCACCCTCCACCTCATGAATAAAATTCAACTTAATGTTAAATTCATTTTATATGCTCATTATAATATACAAAACAAATTGATTATTGACACTAATATATTTCTCAAAGGTTCCCAAATATAATGTTTTTTAATGCCTTTAATATATGACATAATACTACGATTTAATTTTCTCAATGCTTTGGTCATATTTTAAGTATAATATGGGCACTTATTTTAAAAGATTGAGTAAAAAAATAATCATTTATATATTATGTAATTATAATGAATTTTAACAATACCCTTACTGCCATAACCATCAATGCAATTCCTTGCAAGTAACAAAATAAGAAAATTTGAAAAAAAATATTTTAACCAAGATGATCCGTATTACTTTTTTTTTTTTTAAAGGCATGGGGTACAATTCAGGATTAGGTATACAAGTGGTCATTGTACAGGTAAAATGTGGGTCTCCCTTTGGTCCCCACCGCATCTGGTAAGATGACACATATTGTATAGCATAAACAGAGAGAGAGAAAAAAAAACATATCTTCATCAATATTTGTCTTAGAAAAATAAAATATGTGGAAACCTATACACCTATACAACTGGTAACACAAAGTTCTATTTAAGAATATGGTCTTCTTGTTTTCAGGATGCAAAATAAGACAAGTCAGTATTTTTCAGTGTTATACAATATATAATTAGGCATAGAGTTAGTCACTTGGAATTTCTTAAAGATAGTGCTTTGGATTTCCCTTGACTTAATGAGAACAAGGATAGTTTATTTATTATGTATCCATTTGTGATTTTTTTGAGCATTCCATTATACATTTGTCATTCTTTCAGTAAAGAAGAAAAATAATCATTTTAAGCAATTATTCTGTATCAGATACCATGATCTGTGCTGGGGATCCACAGATATTGCCCTTTTAGGAGCTCAACTATACTGCTCTGTGCATGTGACCTCATGTGGCTGTACCTCATCAGCTGTGCTTGTGTTGTTGATTAGAACAGAATGAAAAACAAATCTGTTTAAGTGAGCTCCACCATTTACACTTTATAGGATGTGGCAAGATGTAGAGCTAAAGTGATAGAATCGCTACAATATTTCCATCTGGTCCTAGTTAGCCAACTCCTGCCCTCCTCTATTTTGATTTGCTCAACTTCTAAAAGTATGCAGATATGTTGAGCACATTGTCCCAGAAGAAAAAGAATTGACCGTTTATAAATGTACATACCACTTCAGTGTCTCTTTGACATTCTGTTTAATGGCATTAAGAGGGGAAATCTGGTTTACTGACTTTATGTCTGCCTCATCATTTATACATTATATGTTTGCTCTTCATATACTTGTTTAAAAAATATTAAATTTTCAGGCAATGACAATGACACAAAAAGAAAATAACTGTAAGGATGATTTTTCTGAGAAATCACAACTTTAATCCAAAATTTACTTCAAATAACTAACAAAGTGATGAGATCTTTGTATATAAAAATATGTGATAAATTATTCAGCTTCAGTGGAAATGGGTTGAAAAATTCCCACGGAAATGTCTTCAGACATAGCAGGAAGGCCGGAGCATGTTGTGCTAATACATAATAATGTCTCTCTAATTAGAAACACATGAAGATTTAGGCATACACACACACACACACACACACACACACCTGTCGTTTAATCATATGTAAGGAACATAGATAAATTTACCCCCAAAATTGTGCCTTTATTGCTGCATAGTAACAACAAATTACCATACATTTAGTGTTATAAAAAAGATAATTTTTTTTTTTTGAGTTGTAGTCTCACTCTGTCTCCCAGACTGGAGTGCAGTGGCCACTCCCAGCCACTGCATCCTTGACCTGCCGGGTCCCAGCGATCCTTCCGCCTCAGCCTTCCGAGTAGCCGGAATTACAGGCATGTGCTACCACACCCGGCTGATTTTTTGATATTGTAGAGATGAGGTCTCGCCAAGTTGCCCAGACGGGTCTCTAACCCGCGGGCTCAGGCAATTCACTCACCTCAAAAACAAGATAAATTTATCATCTCATGGTTCCTGTGAATTAAGGGTCTAGTTACAGGTTAACTGGGTTCTCTGTTCAGAACCTCAAGAGATTTAAATTAAGAGTCTGTGGGTACCTTAGGCTTGGGTCTTTCACGTTTGCTGGTTGCCTGCGGTATTCAGCTCCTTGTTGTTGATTTGTATTCTCTGTTTTCTTGTTAGCTATTAACAGGAGACAACTTTCAGCTCCTAGAAGCTGCCCTCAGGTCCTTTCCATGGGATCTTCTCCACAAACAGTTCAAAACATGGTTGTTTTCTTCTTCAAGGCCAGCAGGAGTATGTCTTTCACTTTGAATCTCCCTGGTCTCTTTTAGGGTTCCCCAATGAGATCAGACTCACCCAGTATAATCTCACTTTTACTCAACTCAAGTGAAGTGTTTCGAGACCCTAGTTACATCTGCAAGATCTTGTCTGCTGTATGATTAAAAGTACTCATATACCACACTCACAAGTCCTACTCGTATGCAAAGGCTGAGATTATGCAAGGCATATTCATGAAGGTTTGGGAGTCTTGGAGGCCCTCTCAGAACTCTGCTTACCATACCAATTGCCAGCTTCTATGGCATATCATCAGACATCAGTTCCTAGGCCCTCTGCATTAGCAAATATTAGTGATACAGTAGAATGAAAAGAGTGAGAGTACATTTATCTCCTTTCACTATTGTTAAATCTTGGTTTCTGTTTCTTAATCTCTTTGCCTCAGGTTCCTCATTTAACTTGATAATAATTAATAGTGCCTGTGAGAACAAACTAAGTCACTACATATAAAGGAGCTTTGTAAGCAATAAAAGAATCACTCCACATAGGAATGGCAAATGAAGACATAAAAGTGTAAAGGCATTATATATGTGTGAGTATTGCATAGGTGTTTAATATCATTGCATATATATGTTTTACATGCAATAACAAAAAAGTATACGTATGATTTTGTCTGTAAGTCTTTTACAGATACACACACATTTACTCAGACACTGCTATTCCAATATCGTCATTGCTTTGAACAATAAACATAAGAGAGTATAGTTTTGTCATCATGGCTTCAGTTTGATGAGTCCCATTCCCTCCCTCTTTCTCCATGTTTTTGGTTTCCCATATTTGAACATCACATCCCATTTGATCCACATAGCTTTAGTTACTTTAATTTATTTATGGCGGGAGTAACATATGTACTAAAGAGTCTTCCCCTGCCTCCAGAGAATATTTGATTCCACTGATGAACTCTGATGTGTAGCAAGGTTTTATTGTTTCTTAGGATGAAACATCTTTTCAACTTTTAACTGATCATTTCGTCATAACTCTAATATTATGTGTTGCGTTAAACTGAAAGACCTGTGAATGCTATTTAAGAGAAAGGTTATTACATTCACTGAATACGTACTTTGGGAAGTGCTATAAATTTGCAGTTAGAATGCAAATGAGAAAGCATTATGTTAAGAGTAACCTTGAATTACTTTTATAGGGCATTGAAAATTTAATTCATAAATCCAAATCCATACACTTTAATATCAATTAGTGTCAAATTACCTGTTACCTTATATTTCAAATATTTACTATAATAGGGTGGAAGACAATGTTTAATAATTCTGAGTCTAGATGAGAACAGAGAATATATATCAGGGACTAATATAATGCTTTCCTGGCTGAAACTTCTTCCACTGATTCTTGGTTGTATAAATCATGACGTTTATTTAAAAAACAAAAATGTTACACATTAGCAGGTACCTGCGAATACTTGTTCCTCCACTAAGACAGACAAACACTCATCTTGCTTTCAGGATAGTTAGCATGTTCACTTCATTAAATAATTCACCTCTGTAGATGCTGGAGAAGATTAGGTGAAAAGGTAACACTTCTACACTGTTGGTGGGAGTATAAAGTAGTACAGCATTTGTAGAAAACAGTGTGGCAATTCCTAAAAGTTCTAAAAATCGACCTTCCATATGCCCCTGCAATTCCCTTACTGGGACTATACCCAGAAGAACTCAAATCACTCTATAAAAAAGATACCTGCATACGTATGTTTATTACAGCATTGTTCACAATAGCAAGAACATGGAACCAACCATGCTGCCCATCAAAAGAGGACTGGTTTAAAAAAATGTGCTACATATACACAGTGGAATATTATGCAGCCATAAAGAAGAACAAAATCATGAACTTTGCAGCAACCTGGATGGAATTGGAGTCTATGATACTGAGTGATTTTTCACAGAAACAAATAACTGAGTATCACATGTTCTCACTCACAAGTAGACCTTGAACAACTACCATAAGACTCTAAGAAAAGGATTGACAATAGCGGGAAACTGCAGGGAGGAAGGGGGATGGAGAGGTGTGATTGACAGTAGTGGAAATCTGCCTGGGGAAAGGAGGGGGCACACCTCATCAGCAAGGGTACCTGCACAATGCATATTTGTATACCTAACCCTGAATTGTACCCCACAATGTTAAAATTAAAAAATTTAAATGTTAAAAAAAGAAAGAAAAGAAACCTGAAAATTATGAAGAAGATTGTGTCTCTCACCACATAAACAAAAGTTTTCTTAACACATTGTCCCCAATAATTCTCTCAATTTATAGCTTCTACTCAAATATATCTATCTACTTATCTATCTGTCTATCTTTCTATCTATCATCTATCCATCTAAAAGAAAAACAGGTTTAGGGGATTTTTTGATGCTGTTTTAATAAAACAAACATCTAAAATTCAAAGTTACATCTATTCAATTGTAAAGTGTAATCTAACTTTCCTGAGCTCATATAATACTAATTTTTTAAAATGTGAGGAAAATTTATTAAATATTTATTTTTGTCTCTATGTTTCAAGACTTACAATTTATCTATCAGATAAACTCTGCAATTTGTTAGAAAAATGTACAAAGGAGTGCGTAAAATGTGAATGTGATCTTACAAAGAGTAAATCATCAAAACCACATGTAATCAATCTTAAGGTGCACCATATTTTGTGTACAATTAAGAAAAGAATTCTGCCAGTGATGTAATGCGTTCTGTGTCTTAGAATTTTTATTCATATGTATTGAAAATATTTTACAATTATTTAGGTGTACATATTGTATTTTTTTCTACAATCATAACAAGAACAATGCAAAAAATAAAATGATTATCTTAAAATGTTTCTACATTCTAAGTCCAAGGCTTTCAGATACTTTTAAATCAGGGCAAAGTCCTTTTTGTATCCTTCACATAACAGGACCCTCTGTGCCAACGTAAGGATAAGAGTGCACATTAAAAACATCATCCATTATGATGTATTATCTCTAGTATCTCCTTCCAAGCCTCTAAGTGCCATCTTAAAAATTTTGATGCCAGTGTTATTTTTTTGGCATGTGGTAAGAGTCCTTTTCATATATCTTAGTTTTTAAAAAAGACAGGTTAACCTACTTTTAGATTTATTTCTTATTAGGTCCCATATAGTACGTGATGGTTACTCAGCAGGAAAATATGAAATCATTTTCCTAGCTCCAACAATATATATTTGCTTCACTGATATTGGCTTTATTTTCCTTTGTATCTATGTTAATTTCCCAAATTACTTAGTATATCCCTTTTTTTAATTAAAAAAGTTATTTTAAAGATGTAGGGTACAATTCAGGCTTAGGTACAGATGTTCATTATGCAGCTACCCTTGTTGATGAGGTGCACTCCCCCTTTCCCAGCAGATCCCCACTACTGCCACTCCCGCCTCCCCCCACTGCCCCCCGCTGGCAGTTTCCCCGTTACTGCCAATCCTTTTAATAAGCTTTTTAAAAATTTATTTATTTATTATAAAGATGTGGGGTACAATTCAGGGTTAGGTATACAAACATTAATCATGTGTGTACCCTTGTTGACAAGGTAAATCCCTCCCTCCCCAAGAAGTTTCCCCCAACTGCCAGTCCCACCCCCACTTCCCCTGACAGTTTTTCACTACTGCCAATTGCTTTCTTACAGCATTATAATAGTTCAAGTTCACCTTATGAGTGAGAACATATGGAACTCAGTTCTTTATTTCTGTGATAAATCACTGAGTATGATCAACTCCAAATCCATCCAATTTGCTGCATAGTCCATATATTTGTCCTTCTTTATGGCTGCATAATATTCCATTGTATATATGTACCACATTTTTTTTATCCAGTCCAACTTTGATGGGCAACACAGTTGGTTTCATGTTTTTGCTATTGTGAATAGAGTTGCTACAAACATACGTGTGCAGGTATCTTTTTTGTAGAATGATTTCAGTTCCTCTGGGTATATTCCCAATAGGGGAATTGCTGGGTCATATGGAAGTTCAATTTCTAGTTCCTTCAGAAGTTGCCACACTGTCTTCCAAAGAGGTTGTACTAGTCTGCATTCTCACCAGCAGTGTAGAAACGTTCCTTTTTCTCCACAACCTCACCAGCATCTGTTATTGTTTGTTTTATTAATGATGGCCATTCTTACAGGGGCTAGGTGGTATCTCAATGTGGTTTTGATTTGCATTTCTCTAATGATGAGTAAAGCTGAGCACTTTTTCATGTGTCT
>CAUYQG010137677.1:0-16289 GCA_963574415.1 Tarsius wallacei | reverse complement strand
GAAAGAAACCCACTCTTTGAAAACTGAGAATGAGCAAGAGAGTGATTGGTGTAAAACAGTGGCAGATGGATCTCAAAGTCTTTAAATAAATAAATGAATAAATAAATAAAGATGGCTGGACACAGTGGCTCATGCTTGTAACCCCAAGTGGTTTGGGACGCTGAGGTGAGAAAATTAGCTCAGATGTGGTAGCACGCATGTGTAGTCCCAGCTGAGGCAGGAGGATACCTTCTGTCCAAAAGTTTGGGGCTGCAGTGAGTTATAATTGTGTCACTGCACTCCAGCCTGGATGCCAGGTCAAGATCTTCCTTAAAAAAACCAACAAATTTTTACTAATAAAAAATTTAGTCTGAGACCTTGATCCTTCAGATCTTTTTTCCCTTCAGTTTTTCCCAATGTCCTTCCTAAGCCCCTCCCTTCCTTCCTTCCTTTCTTGGCTGCATGAGTGCTGCATTCAATAGGGTACACTGAGTTCTTAGTGTGAGTCAGCCACTGTGCTGGTCATGGAGGCAGGCATGGTCCCATCCCTCATGGAATGCCTAGTCCAGAGGGGTAACAGTCACATAACCTGCTAGTTAAGTACAGTAAAGTCTATAGTAGAGTAACTACATAGGGAGCTAAGGCTACTCTTGGGAGGTACTCTTAATCTGATTTTTGTTAGTCATTGAAAGCTTCCTCAAGTAATTGACTCCCAGATTTGTTGGGACCTAAAAGATGAAGGTCAAATGGGTGGAGAAAAGTATTCCATGCAGAGGGATCAACACATGAACAAACCAGGAGATGAAGTTCATGACCATGTCTTAGAGTGTAAGTTAAGAAACAGTGAGAGATGAGTCAGATGAGGATGGCAGAAAGATCACACAATCTTTGAAGCCCTAATAAGTCTTTGACCCATCCAAAAAAGCACTATGGGAGCAGTGAAGGGATTTAAACTGAAGATAGTCATTCTACTTACTTGAAGATGGCAAATTGAACACAAGCAGAAACCTCTTCATTTCACTCTACTGTACAGAACTAAAATCAGTATATTAAAATTGTATTACTAAGTACATTTTATGCTTGAAAGCAAGAAAAGGAAAATAAGCATCAGAAATACATAAATTCATAAATCAGAAATCCAGAGGTTTGCCCAAAAAAAGTGAGTGGAAGGAAAGTAGACAGGAATGCACACTAGCCATAAGAGGCTAAACCCCTGGGGCCTTTAGAGGTCTGGGATTGTGAGTCAGAAGCTTCTCAACATTTGGAAGCAGGGCTGACATGACACCATCAGCCCATAGCTGTGGGCTGAGAGGGGCCACCGGCTTTCAGTAGAGTGAGTCCTGGAGTTTCTCTGCCACACAGGAACAGGGTTCAGAAATGATGCAATCCTTTGTGCACCTGTCCATACCGGGTCTGGAGCTGTCTTTGATGCAGGGCTGGGGATGAAGCTACTGCAGAACCACCCATCAGGAGATTGTCACAACCCAGAATGCATTTGAGGAAGAGCAACACCATGAAAGATAGACAACACCACCATAACTAGGATAACTCATGCTTGAAGAGTTAGAACTGATATCAAAGCAAAGAAAAAAAATGTAACAATACTTATTTATATTGTTACCCAAAAGGCAAAGTAGAAAACGGCAGCTGTAAAATAAGCTGGCATGAAGAAATAGAGAAATATTGGAGAAAAGTGAAGAGATAGAACGAATTCAGATGACCCAATATGCGTTTAACAAAAATACATAGAAGGGAATTTTGCGGAGTTTTGAACTAATATTGAATGAGAATTTCCCAGAAGGAAAGACAGATATGAATTCTTGGGTTGAAAAAAATCCCAAGAAGTAATAAACAAGACAAAAAATAGTATGTATCTAGACATTATGTTTAAAACTTTGAAACATTAGACATAATAGGAACACCCTAAATTCTGTCAGAGATATAATATAGACTAAAATAATAAACATTAGGATAATGTCATATTTCTCATTAATAATATTAGATGCCATAAAACAATGGGACAATATCTAAATAGCTTTGAGAAAAATATTACAGGTAATACAATTTATGACAAAATGCGTGAAAAAGGACAGTTCAGCCTTTCATATTGATAAAACAAGTAATATCCTACAAAGATACAACAGTCAACTTTCATGCACCTTAAATATGGCCTTAAGCTATAAAAAAACTGATAAAACTATATTTAGAAATTAAAAATCATTGTGGAAGGCAAAAGTGAGACTATCCTTAACAACAAAAAATCCCCCACAAACACCTAATTAAAAAAATGGGAAAAAGAAAAATGGGCACAGGACTTGTATAGACATTTTGGAGAAGGTATACAAATGTCTAATAAAGCATATGAAAAGGTACTCAGTATCACGAATTATTAAGGAAATGCAAATCAAAACCACAGTGAGAGCAACCTGAACATCCACCAATAGATCAATAGGTAAAGAAAATACGATATATACATACAGTGGACTATTGCTCAGCTGTTAAGCAGAAAATTCTGACACATACTACAACATGGATGAACCTTCAGGTCATTCTTTTAAGTGTAATAAGCCAGTCACGAAAGGACGAATACTGTCCATTTGTGTGTGATACCCAGAGCAGTCAGATTCATAGAGGCAGAAACTAGACTGATGGTTTCCAGGGGCTGAGGGGATGGGAAAAGGGAAGCTGAGAGTTACAGTTTAATGTGTGTAGAATTTCAGTTTTGCAAGATGAAAAGAATTTTGTGGATAGGTGGTGGTTCTGGCAGCACAGCAATATGTACGTAATTAATGCTACTGGAACACACACTTAAAAATGGTGAAGATGATAATTTTTAGGTTATATGTATTTTATCACAATTAAAATAAAAATAAGAGGATGCCTCTTGATGTACTTTGGAGAATGGTTTAATGGTGGCAAGCCCAGGATGGAAAGATACCAGTTGGAAAATTTTTGCTGCCAACCAGGGATGAGACAGCGGTGATTTTAATTCATGTAGTATAAGTGGGTGAAGTCGAAGGGAGGGACTGAGAAAGAATGAGAAAGTAGAAAAAAAAGGACTCAGTCTTTGACAAAATGTGAATGCAAAGGGAGAGAGATGCTTGGTTTCAGGCTTGGACAGCGGGGTGGATGTTATTTATTGAGGTAGGACACACAGGAAGAGGAGCAAGACTGAGGGGACCAGATGGGGAGTTTAGCTTTGACTAAGGCAATTTTGAGACGTCTGCGAGACATTGAAGGGACCACGAGAAGGTTAAGTAAACTAGTATACACACTGGCTTTCTTTCTATGTACATTTTACACAAAGAAGCAAAGTTTTGTTGACTTCAGGAATGTTACTGCATCACTGCAGCGTGGCGCTTAGAGGTAGATCCTGGGATTACGCAAATATGTGCTTGTCTTAAACAGGATTTATTTCCTTAAGGCCAAAGAATGCTTAATGCAACGGAACAGATCGTGTTTCCAATGGACACATGAATCCCAGATGCAGAATACTGACAAGAAACTTGCATAGGCACAAAGCCAAGTTCATTTTATTCTCATTCACTATAATGTGTCTCTACTACAATTTCACTGATGGTGTAGATAAGAAGATTCACAGCTGTCACTGGAACCTGCCAACCGTCCTCTTTTGCTTTGTTTTCCTTCCTGCAGATAAAATGTTTTTGTAGAACATAATGGGTCACTAAATGTAGCTTGTTTATGTTTGCTGATGAGTTGTGACATTAACAGCATATTCTGGACACCATACTTAATGTAGAATGGCAGTGAATCCATCATGTTTTGAGGTAATCCATATGGTAGCAGTCATTGAGGAAGTGTAATGATAAAAGCGAGAGTTCTGTATTCAGGAGAATTGGGTGCAATCTTGGTTGCCTATGTGATTCTAAGCAGGTAAGTAATTCAACCAGCCTGAACCTGTTTCTTCACCTTTAATTAAAAGAAGGATAAAAGCACTTGATTTGTAGAGTTGTTTTAAAGATTAAAGGAGATATGTGTGAATGTACTTATCATAATACCTAACATATTGCAGGCATTGAACAAATATTAATTTCTTTCCCCTGGTGAAGTGTTTTATGATTTAATACCACATGTTTCCAGGTCATCCCAGTCTGAAGATAAAAAAGAGACCACAACAGCAGCATAAATGTCCCCATCATCTCAGGTAAGGCCTTATAAGTTCCCTTCAAAGAAATCCCCCAAGATTTGTAGAGTGCCCAGAATTACCTCACACATGCTAATGAGCGTGGTGTTCTTAGCTCACACGCTCAGTTTGCCATGTTCTTCTCTGCTTTGGCTGAGCATGTCCATTTCCTGGGACTGGGACTTCTGAACCCGGTAAAACAAATGCAGAGGTGCCAAGAACCTTCTGATGACTTTGGGAAGATGTTGGGAAATTCCCTTCTACCACTGCCAGCTTCCACCTCCTGTCATTGAAGCTAGACATTTGCAGTGCCAATGCCATTCATTGGGCCATTACCAATATTGCTTCCATAGAACCCCAAACCACCTTGTTTTCTTCCCTGATGTGAGGAGAACCTCTTCTCTGTCTTCATATTAACATTAATTCTTTTTGTTTGTATTTTCAGCCACTTTCTTCTTAGGGACTTAATCATGAGTCCATGAGGCCCGGGCCAAAGGAAAATTTGACTAACTGGTGTTGTACCAAAAACATGCCTCCCCTTTTAAACACTGAAGCTTTATTACCAGGCCAAGCTTTTATGCGAAGTCTTCTTTGAGGATAAGTTATTTTATAAGAGTTATTTATTTTCAATTTCTCATCAAGTCAACCTCCCTTCTTCCAGTCCCCTTAGGGCCTTCTTAGCTGCCTCCCAGACCTTCTAAGGTGAATATTCTTGTGCTCTAGTTGAGAATCCTGTTACAGTTTTACATGTAGGAGGATTTTTAGAAGACTTTTCTGCTAAAGAGGAGGAGGGAAATGGGAAGAAGAAAGAGCATTATGGAATGATTGTGTTAAGTTTGAACACAAGAGGGTAGGGGCAGGAGTTTTAAGGAAGGGTCGGGGAAGGTGGGGACCTGAATTTGGGTAGTGGTCATAGAAAGAAAGGGGCAGATGCAAGAGACTTGATGAAAGAACAAACATATGTAACCAGTGACTAGACTGGAGAAAGAGACCTTGAAGGTTGTCATGGATAAATCTGAGTTTTCTGGGAATTTGTGCCCCAAAACTCGATTTATCTGAACCGTCAAAATTGAAATTCCAGACCCTTAATTAAAGTTTCAGAGTCTCATACCCCTCGCTGGCCACCCTGCCTTAAAACTACTGGATGCCTTAAGTTCTCCAGTGCCAACATTGGAAACTCTGTTTCATTTGCTTATCTCTAAGTACGGGGCTTGTGAGTGAGCTGCTATAACTTGCCTGTGTCCCTCTGTTTAAATTGATGACATAGACATGCTATTCCTCATGAATACATTGATGAATTGGACTGCTAGGGCAATCTATCTGTCAGTTTTGACAGTGTTGTCCAGTCTCAGCGAGAGATGGAGGAAGACACCTGGGATTTTTCTGGGACTGAAGATAGATATTGTTCTCAGCTTTCAAATTTGAATGAGAATTCTTCACCTGCTCATGATCAGGAACAATTTAAGGGGTGTTAGGTATAAAGAAGTTATTTGACTTTCTCTACGTTTTCTTCACAGTCTATATTTAGGCTCCAGCCTATCAAAGGTCCTTTAAGACGACTATTTGGCATAGTTCTGAAATAGTACTCTGAGCATTTAAGCAAATGGACAATAGCAGGGACAGCTTTGGGCAATGCTTTAAGTGGATTTCCAGCACCCTTTCTCTTCATCAGAGCCCTCATGTTGGCTCTTGGTTGCTGAGAGCTCTTCACAGGGTACATCACCAAGACTAGCCTTCAAAATCCCTGTGGCTAAGCCTTTCTTTCCCCAGATCCAACATTAGATTTTCATGATTGTCATGTTCCTATCATTGTCATATTCCTAGTGGACTAAAGATTATGGATAATCTAATAAATAGTAATGATAGCTATGTTTTGTTGAGTGCCTGGCATTGTGCTTCTCATGTGTTGTCTCATTTAATCCTTACAACAATTTTAGGAGATGAAAATTATTGTCCCTATTCATAAAAGAGGAGAGACTGAAACCCTAAGAGTGTGAGTAAGTTGAGCAAAGGTCATACGGTTTGTAAATGCCAGAGACAGGATAGAACCACAGGTCTCGCTCATAATGTACAGACCTGTTCATAATTCTTTTAATCTCTTAATTCCAAGGAATGATTTTTTTGATGGGGATTTCAGGAATCAAGGCAAGCTTTCAGAGCTTTTATCTTTGATAAAAGCTTTATTCCCAAACTTGCTTTTTAATGAAGTAAGCTCTCTGCAAAGCTTTTGCTAGCAGAAAAAACCACATGTCCTAGTTCTAAATGTTCTTTGAAATCTCATAATCTGTATTTTTTTTTCAGAATATGGGGGCAGGTGAGCTGTTTATCTTTAAAAAATTGAAACTACTTTCAAAAACCAGTAGTCTTTACTGACTGTCAATAAAAGTTACTTAATTACAAAGTGTTAAGAAGAATGAAGTATAAGTGTGGTCTGTCAAAATATTTGCCATCTTTTACTTTTTGGTTTCCTGATTCTGAGGAACTCTGAGCGGTTGTTTGTCAAACTCCTCTGTACCTGCATGAGCATGAACCCCCTTTTGCTGGGCTGGGCCTCAAGCAAAATGGTGAAGTGGCTGAACTTTGAAAACAAGCACACTCTCAAAGCTCTCAGCTTCCTCCTCTCCAACTTTTTGGTTGCCTCTTTTGCATTAGAAAAAAAACCACACACAATGCCAATAAGACAAGCTTTCCCTTTCCTCTCAAACAAGAAAGCATCTTCAGATACATATTTACGTAATTTTAAAAATTTTGAATATGTGGGGGTACAATTCAGGGTATTTGTGTAATTTGAAGTAAATGTGGTTTTTCATCTTGGGATACTGACATTTTCAGCTACATCTTTAATCACAGAACCAAAAAGGTTTTTTTTTTTTTTTTCCTGGTTAAAGAAATTTCAGGTTGAGGGATCTGTGGGGTGAAGGGATGGGGGACACCTGAGGAAGGAATTTGGAGAGAATGAGCATGCTATCCCTCCCCTTCTCCTCAAAGCAGACAGGTTTCACGAGAAAAGACTTGAAGAAAGCCATTTCTTTACTGATTTTTTTTTTCCTTAGTGGATTTTGGCAGCTCTTCTCTGTCAGATGATCCTTAAGGCCCATTTTTTTTTTTTTTACTAAGCATGGCAGGAAAAAAAAAAAAGAAAAAGAGGTTTCAAGGAAATAGAGCTGTTCCCTGCTTCGGGGCTTGTTGATCTGGGCAAGGTCTTTACCACTAAGTGCCCTCAAGAGGTGGAGGAAATAGTTCCTGCAACAGCTCTGATAAGGGTTTGGCGAATGAATCAAAGTTTACAAAGCACATCAATTGAACACTCAAGTGGAAAGTGTTTTTTAACAAATATTATTACAACTGAGTGTGGTTTCTATGGACTAGCTTTGATTTGGAATATAGCCTCTGAATATGGAATTACCCTTTTTTTCCTCGGATTATAGAAATACTTAATTGCAGTGCAGAAAGAGTTCTTGCCTCCATCTCCTCCAACTACCATTGCACAAAGGTAGCAGATAACTGTCAAAATGGCAGTGATAACATATGATGGCTTGGAGGAGGTGCTACAACAAGCTTGCATGGTGATGCTGTCCACTCTACGGCTGCTATGTTAGGAATCCCCTTCTATGTTCCTCCTAACCAAGTCTTTCCCCTCCTACTTTCTGGCTAGACTCAAAGTTTTATGCTAGCTTGAGGACTCTCATCTCTTTGGACCATGTAAAAAAATCAATCCCTCACAATTGCTGTTGAACGTTCCTTCTTCATGTTCATTGAATTTGTGGAGATTTGAGGGTTCTCCCTCACAAGCAAGTCTACTGTGATTCTGCCCCTGTGCTTTACAGTCACAGCTCACTGCTCATCACTCTTCTTAATATGCTCTTTCCACTGACGCAACAAAATAAGCTGACACAGTTTGAGTACCTCCCATGGATTCCACTGTTCAGTCTTTCCTATCTTCACAGTTTCTAGTCAGTTTTTTAGTATTTTCAATAAATCTCTCTTTCATACATATGAGCAGCCAAAGGTGCCTAGATATTTGAAGAAAAATTTTAACATGAAATGGACTCCAAGGAAGCAAAGGCAATATGGGGGGAAAAAAACTAAGATTATCAGAGGGATAAGAGAATATAATGGATTCACGAACATGAACAGGTTATTATAAAAATGAATATTAAGAGGATAAAAAGTTCTTCAAATATAAAAACGATGACAGAATTAATTAAAAATTATACCAAAATTTTGATAGAAAAGTTGGTAGATGTTAGAGGCTGAATTGTGTCTTACCACCAGTTTATGTTTTGAAGCCCTAATCCCCAATGATCCTCAGATTTTTGACAAAACTGACAAAAATAAAAAATGGGGAATGGACACCCTATTCAATAAACGGTGCTGGGAAAACTGGTTAATTACATGCAGAAGAAGGAGACTGGCCCCTTCCTCTCATTATATACAAGGTTAACTCAAGAAGGATTTAAGACTTAAATAAAAACCTCAAACTATAAAAATCTTGGAAGAAAACCTAGGAAACACTCTTCCAAACATTAGCATAGGCAACAAATTTATGACCAAGTCCTCAAAAGCAAATGCAGCAAAAACAATTGACAAGTGAGACCTAAGTAACTTAAGAGCTTCTACACAGCAAAATAATTATCAACAGAATGAAGGCACAACTTATAGAATAAGAGAAAATATTTGCAAACTGTGCATCCAACAAGAGCTAATATGCAGAATCTGTCAGGAATTTAAACAAATCAACAGAAAAAAACTTATTAAAAACTGGGCAAAGGACTTGCATAGACACTTCTTTATAGAAGACAAACAAGTGGCAAACATATGATAAAATGTTTTAACATCACTCATTATCAGAGACATGCACATCAAAACCACAATGAGATATCATCTCATAGTAGTCAGAGTGGCTATTATTAATAAGTCAGAAAACAACAGATGTTGTCAAGTTTGTGAAGTAAAGGGAATGCTTATAAGCTATTAGGGGGAACATAAACAATTTCAGTCTCTGTGGAAAGCAGTTTGGAGATTTCTCAAAGAACTAAAAACAGATTTCCCATTCAATCCAGTAATCCCAAGGGAGCATACATTATTTTACCATAAACTCATATGGTTATTGCTGCATTATTCACAATAGCAAAAACATGGAACCAAGCTAGGTGCCCATCAATGGTGGATTGGATAAAGACAATGCGGTACATATACACCATAGAGTACTTTGCTGCCATAAAGAAAAATGAAATCATGTCCTTTGCAGCAACATACATGTAACCAGTGGCCATTATTCTAAGCAAATTAATACAGTAACAGAAAACTAAATGCTGCATGTTCTTGTAAATGGGGGCTGAACACCGGGTACACATAGGCCTAGGGATGGGCTTCACAGATACTAAGGAATCTTAAAAAGGGGAGGGAGGAAGTGATGTAAAGGTCAAAAACTACCTCTTGGGTGTTATGCTCTCTATTTGGGTGATGAGCTCAATAGAGGCCCAGACCTCACCATCATGCAGCCATGAAACAAACCTGCACAAGTATCCCCTTGATTATAAAATTAAAAAAACTTAAATCCATGTATTTTTAATTGTTTCATTATCTAAAATTAATATGACTAGCAGGGGTTAACTGTTTAAAGCACAAAAAGAAATAAGAATTTGGAGTCAAATGGCAAAAGGCTATCAAAAATTAATTTTGTGTGCTGTGATCACTGAGAATGTGATTGTGAGGTAAAATGACATTTAAAAATGCCATTTCTATGCCAATAATAAAAAATGTGACTGTATTTGTAGATGGGACTTTAAAGAGATATTTAATTAAAATATGGCTTTTAGGTTGAGCCCAAATCCTATATGACTGGTGTTCGTATAAGAAGAGATTAGGATACACAGAGACAGCAGCGGTGTGCACACACAGGGGGACAACTGTGTGAGTAGAAGACAGAGAACTTGGAAGAAGCCAACTCTTCTGGCACTTGAGTCTTGGACTTCCAGCCTCTGGAACTCTGAGAAAATAAATTTCTGTTGTTTAAAAGCACCCATTTCTGTGGTATTGTGTTATGACAGTCCTAGCAAATGAATACAGTAAATTTACCAGATATCAGATTAACCATAAAAAACAACAAAACAAATAAAACCAAACAAGCAGATGGTAAACAAGGGGCAAGAGAAGAAAGTTAGACAACAGTCTAGGTGGACCAAGAGCTCATAAAGAGAAAACAGACAAATGGGAGAAAGAAATTATTGAAAAATAAGAAATTCATTTTACAAGGCTTCTTTAAGTGCCTAGCATAACAACAGAAACACACACACATACACATATACACTCCAAATTATATTGTGAAATTCCAGAACACTGGGGATGACAGGCATATTTTGCAATCTTCTAGAGAGAATGAAAAATAAAAAGAAAGAACAAAACTTGGTCATATCTACAAAGACTAAGAAACCAAAAGGTGTTGTAGGCAAGTAATTATGAACTCACTGTATTAATTAAATTTGTTCCTATGACCATACGTTAGGATGTTATCGAATTTGTTGATTAATGTAAGAATGACTTGTTCTGTGTCTACCTCAAATTATTAAACATCATAACACCTAATGAGGTATAGTACATTCTGCATCAGTGCTCAATAAAAGTTAAAGGGAAATGAGAGAATGGACTAAACGTGACATGTGTCATCAGAGTTTACTGACACCAAAGATTTATACCATTGTGCTGGTCAGATGACATTTGGATAACAGGATTCTGTTTAAGCCACCAATCTAAAAGGGACTTTTTCAAAAGACAATGACTAGGAAAGTGAATCAAGTCAGAGCCTAGTCATAAGGGAAAAGGATAAAGAAATTAAGGATGCAAAAACAGGAGAAGGAATGTTTTAGCGAGTCCAAGATTAGTCTTCAAATAGATGAAGGGCTCTCATATGGAAAAGAATTAAACTCATTTACTGTAGACCGGAGACCAATAATTAAAAACTTTGGGGAGAGCCCTTTTGGTCCAACAGATGATGTATTAATTCCTTTTTGTTGCTGTAACAAATCACCACAAATTTAGTGGCTGAAAACAACACAGATGTATCGTCTTACAGTTCTGGAGGTTAGACGTCCTGGTTCAAAACCAAGATTTGGTAAGGTTGTGTTTCTTCTGGAGGCTCCAGGGGAGAATCTGTTTCCCTGCCTTTTCTAGCTTCTCAAGGCTGCCTGCATTTCTTGGCTTGTGACTACATCCTCCATCTTCAAAGTCAGCAGTCTATCATTTCCAATGTCTCTGACTCTGATGCTCCTGTCTCCCTCTTATAAGGACTCTATGGTTATATTGGACCCATCTAAATAATCCAGGATAACCTCTCCATCTCAAAATCTTTAACTTAATCAGATCTGCAAAGTTCCTATTGCTGCATAAGGTCACATATCAATAGGTTTTGGGGATTAGCACATGGACTCTTTGGAGGGCCATTATTCTGCCTACCACAGTAGGTAAAAAATTATCATATAAAATCAACAAGTGGACTACAACAATAAAATAAAATACAGCAGTATCTTTCATTGGTAGCCTTGATGATCAGAAACCCTTTTTAAAAGTTTCTTTATAGCTTCCACACATTGATTCTATTCTGCTTTCTGGATCCGCACAGATGAAGTCTAGCCCCTTTTATTTAAGATAGTCCATCAGATATATGAAGAGCTTTGTCATGTCTTCCAAGTCTGTTCTTTAGTCTACCCATCTGTGCCTTTGTATAGACCATAGTGTGAACACCTTTATTTTATATGATTTTCTGGACTTTACATGTCTTTTCAACTTAATCTCATTACCTTTAGTTCATTGTTTTGGCCAATTCATATATTTAAAAAAATTTATTAATTCAAAGTTTTTTTTTCTGTTTTAGATCCTACCATTTTGCTAGACATTTTGCCAGACTGGTAAGCAAAACATTATTTTCAGCAAAATGTTGTGTTTTTTTTGTTGAATAGAGATTTTCATTTGTTATAGCAGGGATTCATTCCTGAATTGGGTGGAAAGTTTCATTAAATTATGCTTGAGATAACCCATTCAACAAAATTTATTGAGCATTGCTTGGGGTAAAGCACTTTAGGGAAATATAAAGACATAACCTCTGCTCTTCTGGGACAGCTCTGACCTTTTGTGATACTGTGGTGTTTTGCCTACTTGTCAGGTCGATCATGGAACCAAACTAGTTTGTTAACAATGATATATACAGAGGAGGCTGCTTTCCACTGATGAAACGCAAGGAAGCTGAACTCTGTTGGTTGGCTTACTTCTCTATTGCTCAAAATGAGAAGAGAACGAGGAAGCAATTTTATTTATTCTAAACAATTCTAGCCGGGCTCGGTGGCTCAGCCTGTAATCCCGTGCCTTGGGAGGCTGAGGTGAGTGGATTGCCTGAGCCCGCGGGTTGGAGACCTGCCTGGGCAACTTGGCGAGATCTCATCTCTACAATAACTCAAAAATCAGCCAGGTGTGGTAGCGCGCGCCTGTAGTTCCAGCTGCTTGGAAGGCTGAGGCGGAAGGATCGCCGGAGCCTAGCAGGTCGAGGCTGCGGTGGCCGGGAGCGGCCGCTGCACTCCAGTCTGGGCGACAGAGTTAGACTCCAACTCAAAAAAAAAAAAAAAAAAAAGAAATATGGGCTAAAGTTGCTTCCAATTTAAATTTGTTCTACTACTCCCTGCATAAGTACTTATTTTTATACAGTATCTAATTATTATTGTGGCTAATATTCTGAGCCAGGGGTTTCTTAATCTCAGCACAATTGATATTTAGGGTTTAATAATTCTTTGTTGTGGGCTGTCCTCTGTATTATAGGATGTTTAGCAGCAGCATCTACCCACTAGATGTCATTAGCACTCCTGCCACCTTCCCACTCATCCTTTGTTTCTAGATTCAAAAATGTCTCCAGATATTGCCACCTGTCCCCCGGAAGAAGAGAACAAAATTGCTCCTGGTTGAGAGCCACTCATCTAGACAAAAACTTTTACTAATGTCTAATTATTCTTTGCAATCCTATATCCTGCTTTTACTGAAAAAAAAAAAAAGAAAAAGAAAAGAAAAGCTGATGTGTATGGTTATATAGGTTATTCACTGCACAATGGTGACTGGTCAAAAGTATAAGGAGGAGCTAAACTCTAGCAGCCAAGCCGTGGGCGCTGAAATGATCTCCGTCCTGGAGGAAGAGGCTTCTGATTAGAACTCACATGAAGATGGTTTGTAGGCTAGCACTTATTAGCAAAGTAAAAAACATCAGAAGTTGGGAATACCCGCCTAATTCCTTCAGTTTTACAGATTAGAAAACTGGGGTCTAGGGAGCTCTGGAAAGGAAACTATGAGGGATTCAGCGACAAATTTAGATAGAAAACTTGGGATGTAAAGAATTTATTGAATTTCAGGGAGAGCTTGAACATGAAACAGGGGCAAAAATCGAAGACACATTTTAGAGAGAAGCTCTTCTGTGAGTTGGGGAAGAAAGTCAAGAGCAGTGTGTAGGCATGTACAAGATAAAGATGAGATAAACCCTTCATATGGAAGCTGAACTGGGTAGGAGGAATGGAATGTCCTGGAGTATACAGGGGATATCCCTGAAGAAGAATGTGTTGATGCCCCTAATAAGGCTGGGGTAGCCAAGGGAAGCGTCCGATTCTTTGTATTCTCTGAGTTTGTGCCTCGCCCTTATTGACATAAAACATGAAGTCTGAACTGACCCTTGTTTTCCCAAAATTCCTAACTGAGGAGGCTGAGGAGTCATACCCTATAGATAATAAAGTCTCAAGGGACCCAATACTGGGGCTTACTTTCCCATCCAACTCTGACATAACATCACATAACAGATTTAAAAAGGAAACCAAGCCAGGCTCAGTGGCTCAGCCTGTAATCCCGCACCTTGGGAGGCTGAGGTGAGTGGATTGCCTGAGCCCGCGGGTTCGAGACCCACCTGGGTAATTTGGTGAGACCTCATCTCTACAATAAATAAAAAAATTAGCCGGGTGTGGTAGCGCGTGCCAGTAGTTCCAGCTACTTGGAAGGCTGAGGCGGAAGGATCGCTGGAGCCCAGCAGGTCGAGGCTGCGGTGGCCGGGAGCGGCCACTGCACTCCAGTCTGGGCAACAGAGTGAGAATCCAACTCAAAAAAAAAAAAAAAAAGGAAACCAAAGGCCCTCTCTTGGGGAAATTTGCATCTGTATAGGATCCTCTTCCTGAAGAGTTCCAGAGGAGCTGAGCCTTGGCCATCTATTCTCTCTCAGGGCTGCCACCTATGAGGCTTCATCTACATATCAGGAACCTTGTTCTCCTCAACCTGCCCTTTAGGTCAACTCAGCCTTTCTTTACTGATTTCAAAATTCCTTAGACAGAGTTTACTCTACCAATTGCCAATCAAAAAAAAAATCTTTGAATCACTTATACCCATCTTGCTTTCCCAGGCCAAACTAATGTCAGTCTCACGTGTATGTATGTATGTTTGCGTGTATGTATGTATTTAAATTTTTTTGGTAACTTCTGTTTCTCTATAATGTATATAACCAAGCTGTAATTCAACTACTTTGGACATATGCTTTCAGGGCGCCCGCCCCCACTGCCCCCCCCCCAGGAGGGGCTGTACCTTGGGCCTTAGTCTCTCACATTTGGCTCAGAAATCAGCTTCTTCAATCATACATTTGGCTGAACTTGGAATTTTGCCATTATCAAGCAGAAGCACAGTAAAGACCAATCCTGGACAAAAGGTTGTTGACTGTGTAAACCAGAGACTGGGGCAGAAACAGGAAGTAACCCTGGTGGGAACGGTGGGCTGTCCAGGGAAGAGAGTGTTCAAGAAGCTCCTGCTTCAGTCCTCATGACTGTCAGAGAATTCTCCACTCTGTAAGAAAGCATGGCTGTCTATGACACTTGCCCCTCCTCAGATGACACACACACTAAAGGAAGAACAAGTGTTTTGTCAGTATCTTCCCTGGCAGTTCCAGCAGGAGCGCACCCCTCCCGAAACAAATAGGGCTGTAAGTCTCTGAGCCTATTGACATTCTGGCACCTCAGCACATGGGAATCTTTCCCAAGTACATGCTGTTCCCCTTGCTCCTACGGGTTGACTTTGGCCAAGGGCTCAGCCCCTCCCCAGCAAGAATCCTGATCAAGCAGGACCGGTTTAACATCAGCTGTAGCAAATGGCACCCAAACTTGGAAACTGCCACTGACACATTGCTCCTCCCCACAGCTCCTGGATAGAACCCCGTGGTAGTTCTCCTTCTCCCCTCCTTCCCAGGGAACTTGAAGTTTCACTGGTTCCTGTTTTGTTTGTTCCTTGAGGCTGATATTAAACTATTAGGAAGCCACTACAAAGCACCAACTAGTCATAACAGGTACCCTTCAGAGCGCCTGAGCAGGGTCCCAGGGGCCCACTACTGGGTCAGATGTTAAGCTACCAGTGGCTGGACAGCATGCAGGTCATGGGTCCTGAGGACTATTTACCCACTGGTACAAGAATATTCAACATGTTAAACCTTGTGGGGTCTTATCAATGGATATCAGTCCCAAATTCCTTCCTCCTTCTTGGGAGTGCAGTTTGGATCTGCTTGACTCCCGCAAGCTCAGAGATTCCTATAACCCTCAGCAGATGCCTTAAAGGCCCCTCAAGTTCCAGAGAACTACCCTCTTTGGGAGGTGATGATGAGGTGTCTAGAGATAACCCATAACAAAATTCGCCTTCCCACAGAGCATGACTCTGACACCTTCTAGGAAACCGCTCCATTACACAGCCCAGGCTGCTGATCCCCACCCCACTCCACTTCTGCTACCAAACTTAACAGACATTTCTGTAGGGTTTGACTTTGTAAAAATTTATAAGGCACTGACTCCAGCTATAATTAAACTGTAAGGATCAATCCAGCAGCAGCACACAGCTGGGAAGGGATTTATTTCTTATAGCATTCCCAGCAAGCCATAACCTACCTCTGGCTGCTGTGGCTTGTGGCAGAGAGCTTTCTGTCTGCAGTACAGACACCCAGGATACACTCTGGCTGTTACTTCCATGGCAGGGATTGGAGAATTAGTCATTGGAGCTGCAGTGACAGTGGCATGGAAAAATACAGGCATACCTCTATTGATGAAAAGATGCCAAACTCTGTAAAATATTTTAAGACAGTTTATCCTGAGCCAACTTGAGGATCTAGGCCCATGGC
>CAUYQG010137676.1:0-13167 GCA_963574415.1 Tarsius wallacei | reverse complement strand
AAAAAATCAATGAAACAAAAAGCTGCTTCTTCAAAAGGATAAAGATCGATGATCCCCTAGCTAGACTGACCAAGAAAAAGAGAGAAAAAGCCCAAATAAACACAATCAGAAACACAAAAGATGAAGTCACATCTGACCCTGAAGAAATACAAAAGATCATTAGAGACTACTATGTACACTTGTATGGAAACAAGCTTGAAAACCTTAAGGAAATGGAGGACTTTCTGACATCACACAACCTGCCTACGTTGAAACAAGAAGAAATTGAGGACCTAAATACACCAATAACAATCAAGGAAATTGACTATGTAATAAGAAAACCACCTACAAAAAAAGCCCTGGACCAGATGGCTTTCCAGCAGAATTCTATCAGACATTTAAGGAGGAACTGATACCAATCCTACTGAAAGTATTCCAGGCGATTGACAAAGACGGAACTCTCCCCAAATCATTTTATGAAGGTAACATCACACTGATATCCAAGTCAGGTAAAGACCCAACAAAGAAAGAGAACTACAGGCCAATATCTTTGATGAACATAGATGCTAAAATTCTCAACAAGATCCTAGCAAACCGGATTCAACAACACTTCTCAAAAATCATCCATCATGACCAAGTAGGATTCATCCCTGGGACACAAGGCTAGTTCAACATTGGTAAGTCCATAAACGTAATTAAATACATCAACAGACGTCAAAACAAAAACCACATGCTTATATCATTAGATGCAGAAAAAGGTTTTGATAAAATCTAGCACCCTAGCTGGGCTTGGTGGCTCAGCCTGTAATCCCGCGCTTTGGGAGGCTGAGGTGAGTGGATTGCCTGAGCCCGCGGGTCCAAGGCCCGCCTGGGCAACTTGGTGAGACCTCATCTCTACAATAAATCAAAAAACTAGCCGGGCGTGGTAGCGCACACCTGTAGTTCCAGCTACTTGGAAGGCTGAGGCGGAAGGATCACTGGAGCCCAGCAGGTCGAGGCTGTGGTGGCTGGGAGCGGTCACTGCACTCCAGTCTGGGTGACAGAGTGAGACTCCAACGCAAAAAACAAAATAAAATAAAATAAAAATCCAGCACCCCTTCTTGATAAAAACCCTCGAACATCTAGGCATCCAGGGAACATACCTCAAAATAGTAAAAGCCATCTACAAGAAACCCACAGCCAGCATACTCCTAAACAGACAAAAATTGGAACCATTTCCCCTGAAAACTAGAACAAGACAAGGATGTCCACTCACACCCCTCCTGTTCAATATAGTATTTGAAGTCCTGACTACAGCAATCAGAAAAGAGAAGGCGATCAGAGGTATCCAAGTAGGAATAGAGGATGTCAAGTTATCTCTCTTTGCAGACGACATGATTGTGTACCTTGAAAACCCAAGAGAATCTTTCAAAAACCTCCTTGCACTGATAAAAGACTTTTTACACCAATAATAAACAAACAGAAACCCAAATAAAAAGCACAATCCTATTCACAACAGCCACAAAAAAATGGAAATACCTTGGCATCTTCCTAACCAGAGACGTGAAAGACCTTTACAATGAAAACTACAAAACAGTGCTCAAAGAAATCAAAGATGACACCAACAAGTGGAAATCTTATTCTGCAAAATCTCAGACTCTCAGAAATTCTGCTGTTTGAATTACACCAGTATGAAGGAATCATACTACCTTTGCCTGCAGCATCTAAATCACTGTGAACAGAGAAGTACCCTTGACTTCCAGCTAGCTACAGAGCTTCAAATAAGGGATTTCTAGACACAATGTTACATGTCTATTTGAACTCCATAGTTTTCAAGGAAGCATATCTGAGTCTACTTCACTGTCAGTCTTGACACTGACCCCTTTACACACAGCACTACTTTCCCTTGCACTTAACAAAGCACTGCTTCATTTATGCCTCACCTAAAACCATCCTGCCTCCAAGTCCTACAACAACTCTATCCTCTTCTTTGTTTGGTGAGATGACCCACAGTTCCTCTGGTGTGTGGTCTCCCTCACTTCAAAGAGCTGTAAACCTGACCTTGTCAGACTGATTAGGTTAGGACAAACATTTAGAATTTGAACTAATCACAAAAGCACAAAAAATATCATTAGAAGTCAGACACAGGGCCCTGAGCTTGAAAGAGAATTTGGGGCTAGAGATAAACCCACAGCAACTAGCATCAAGATGGTGGCTGAAGCTAGAGTGTGTACAAGTGTGCCTAGGGAGAGGCTGTGGAGTGAGGCAAAAAGGGGGCCAGGACCTGAGCCTCAAGCAACTGCACTGTTTGAAGACTGCTGAGCAGAGAAAGATAAATCAACAAAGGAGACTAAGAAGGAATCACCAGAGATCATGGGAAAGAAGTGACTCCATAACCTGGAGGACCAGGGCCGTGAGGCCAGATCTCCCAAAGTCTGTGATCAAGTCAACACAGATTTGTTTGTGGCCATGACTCACTTAGTTTGATTTTGGCAGGGGGACTGATCTCCAAAGATTGGCTCATGTTAACTAATTCAGAGACCCTGATGTAAATACCAGTTTATTAATTTACAATGAAAAATATAACCAACCAGAAGGCTGACATATTCTGCTACTGGTCTGCACTTTATTTTCCTGAAGATAATGCACAAAGAAATGACTCTCAGAAAACTGCTGGGCTGAGCATGAAATCACAACTAGGGTAACTACAAAGTTGCTTTGGCAACCAGTGACATGGAGCATAACCAACAGGGTCCAATAGGGTCCCAATGAGAAACAGAAATCAACCCAGACTTTGAAACTTTTCTAAAAGGACCACTTACAGAGGGGAAAGCAAGGACAAGGGAACCAACAAAGGATGGTGAGGCACTAAGGGACTAGCAACAACCCTACAACTAAAGGAGCTGGGAGAGAAACAGCGTTACTAGAGTCCAGTGAGAGCTGAGACTATGGTGGCTTCCAAATGGGAGTCCTAGTGGTAGAGGGATGCAGCTACTGTCAGAGAATGGTAGCAAATCAGGGAGAGAGTGGGAAGAAACACCTCATCCTCTCTCTCTGCCTACTGATGCCTTCCATTGATGAGTCCAACTGACAGCCAGCAAGGGAACCAGAGGAAACTCCACCTGCAGGAGTCTACTTCCCAGAGCACACCACAGGACAGAGGAGAGGAGAGTGGACCTGAGGATTCCAAAAGAGAATATAAACAGGACAAGACGCTATGGTAACCGTGACCACTCTCCCTTCTAACTAGATATAGCTGGCTCATTGACCAGATACATTTGCATAAGCCAGAAACTCGTACTGAGATAGCTTCTTGTCTAGACTAGTGCTAGAAACACTACCTGACCCCCTGGATGCACCTTGTCTAGAAGCCACACAGCAATGGCTAACAGTCAAATGCAATATGGTAAATTAGTGAATCATCAAAGGCCGATGTAATCGAAATTCAGGTTCAACCAGGCAAGTGCTAAGTCAATCCCAGAATATTTCCAAGAACTTCAATAGACTACTAGACTGATATTTGACATAACGGCTCAGCTCAAATCTCAAAAGTCTGAAAAGATAAGACCTAGCAAGCTTGAACTTAAATCAATTCTAGAAACTGACCCAGCTGTCCACCTAGAGACAATGAACACACATTCAGCTACCTCTATAGACACAGTTAACGCCACACAGGGTTTCCAAATGGCAAGCTCCTTAACTTACACAAGGACTTAATTTTCAGAATGGTGCTTTTCAGATATAAGAAGTACAAAATGCTTCTGCCAATGAAAAGAGCAGGAGAAAAAAGAGAAGCTGGTAACAGATATTCAGAGGCTGGCAACCTTTCCTCTACCACCAACTTACCTATGTCCAAGTAACTCATCTGAGGGCACCTCTCTTAGACTTTTCCAGACTCTCTCAAATGTGATTACAAGGACTATAATAGCATCTTTAAAATTTGTTTGTAATTACTCTACAGTTACTTAACAGCTAGAACAGATTACTGTCACTACCAATGATGCTAAAAATGAAGTAAGACTCACTTTTTTCTACAATCTTTAATTTCTGGAAGCTTTCCAGTACCTCCCCATTTAGTATTCTGGGTAAGAAGTCCCGTATTTGCATCACTTCAGTTGTCAGTCGCTCCAGGTCCTTCTTTCTGACTTTAACAAATTCTTCTTTAGCTCCCAAGTGCTAAAAGAACAAGTAGATCTTAATGTTATTAAATTTCTCTTCATACAACTAAAACCAACAGCCCACGTCAACTTTCTTCCTTTTCTTTCACGCCTCTTATGCTCTTGTTTCAAAACTTGACTTTACCTAATGTGCTTTCTGTTAAATATATAGACATAGATCACATATATAAAATATTTTGAGAGCTGAAGACCCAGCTTTCAAAATGGGAGCCAGATGTGTAAAATAATAAGTGCATAGAAGAGCCCTATTACTAGAAGCTAAGAAAACACCTGCAGCTTTTTATTCACATTGCAGCACCAACCTAATCAGGAGGAAAAGGAAGTCACCTTTACTGGATTCCTACCAGATTAGCCAAGGCCTCCACTGGTCATCTCATGTAATACTCCAACCCTCCAAGGTTGTCCAGGTCAGAAATTGAGGTATGGGGCCTGTGGGCGGGGACAGGTGACTTTCTCAGTGCAGCACAACTAATAAGGGGCAAAACCAGGATTTGGACACGGATCTGGCTCCAAAAGTCAAGCACCTTCTACATCACATGCAACAGAAGTGACAGTGAGGCACCTACGGGAACAGAGTCCTCTCTAAACCCGACACGAAGTCACGAAGAAAGTAATCACGGCTTTCAGAGGAAAAATGGGCTTCCAGAGGGCACAGAAAGGAGCATGACCATTCGTCCCACGCCCTCACGCTCCCTTTGGAATCACTCAGTGCCCCGCCCTCCCCATCACAAGAAGCCTCCCAGGTTCAATTATCTCGTGGGATTTGGAGGCAGATGTAGCCTCCCACCCCAGCCCTGCCCCCCTCCGCCCCAGCTCTCGCTGTCCATAGGGAGGTCCCCAGGCCTCTCCGACCATTCAACGAACCATTTCTGAGCACAACGGGCAAGGCCTGGGGGCGGGGGAGAACAAGAATGGCGAAGGCCCAGACACCCGGGCGGCAGCAGGAGCCTCCTGACTGACCCTGCAAGCCTCCTCAGCGCCGCCTGCCTCGCCCATTGCAGCTGCGACCTGGGTCTGCGCCTGCGCGGCGAAGCGCCCTCTGACCCCTCACGCCTGAAAGCGCGGGAACGTGTCCACGCCGGGCGCTGGAAACGGAGAGCCGCGAGGCTCAAACCGCGAAGGATTTGCGCGGCATTCTCGACCTCCGGGACGAAGAATGGCCTCGATGAGGTTCTCTTCAGCTCTTCTGGCTTAGCCGGGGCTTTATACCTGCTAACCGCGAAGAAGAAGGAAAGTCAGAGTCTTGTGTAAATGTCGTAAAATAAATGGAATCGTCGTTTCTGGTTGGCGAAGAATGCTCGACTAAGGGGAGTGCTTTCAAACCCCGCACTGTCTTTACGGGAAACCATGCCCAGGCAGCCCGCAGCCTGCATTCCTTTGCTCAGTTCTCAGCGCTTTTAAGTTAAGGGTTGAACCTTTGTGTCAACAGGGACTTCGGGCAGTCGCCCAGATAAGTGAGTGGAGTAACTAAAATAACCACTGCGGACTAAACCTGACCTTCTCTTGCCCAAATTTCTAACTAACAAGCTTGAGGAGGCACTGCCTAATAAGGACTCACCAGACAGGATTTTATTAGTTACCCTATATCCTAAAGTCTGCTCTCCAACCTGAGTCTGGCATAACATAACAAATAAGAAGGCTTATGACCCTGCAAATCCGTCTGATGGATTCCCAGACTCCGGCAACCTTGTAAGAACATACTTCCCTAGCCTCCCTGAAGGACTTCAGCTACATATCAACAAATCGAGAGTTTTCCACCGGCTTATCTTAACAAAGCACCTCCTCTGCTGATTTCCCAAATTCTTAGATAGGAACTGCAAATTACCAGTCAAGAAATCTTTGAATCCGCCTATGACCTGCAAGCTCCTGCTTGGAAATTTCCCTCCTTCCTGGGCGGAACCAATGAAAATACCACATATATTGATTTGTGGTTTCTTGTTACTTCTGCCTTCCTAAAATGTATTACCAAGCCACTGTTCAAACAGGTGGGCACACGCGCTCAGGACCTTCTGATGGGTGTACCCGAATTTGCTTGGGCTTAAGTCCTCACGTTTGGCTCAAGAATAAACCAAATTAAAATATTTTAAAGAGTTTGGCATCTTTTCATTAACACCACACTAAGTTTGGAGGAGTCACCTAGCCCAGGACCTTGGCCCAATACACACGCTGAATCTGCAAAATATGGGAGGGCCTAGGATTTTAGGTGAACCGAACTGCTTAGGTTGCACAACTGTTCGAGTTCTTCTGTCTCTGGAATTAGCAAGCAGCCAGCCCTGAGCACTCCCGCAGCACGTGTTCTGCAGGCCCGAGGCCCCCAGTGCGGGGACAACAACTGCAATTGCACCAGGACACCTCTCTGGGGGGCGCACTGTCCCTGCAGAGGCTCCGCAGGCGCCTGCGGGGGTCGGGGGGAGGGGGCTGCCCCCGCACTGCTGAGCCAGCACCAGTGACGGCCTTTTCTTCCCCTCTCAACTCCACCTGGGGAGCCCGTGGAGCGCAACACAGTTATCGTCTTCGTGTCGCGGATCCCTTAGGAAGCTGCCAGCAACACGGGGTCTGCTAAGTGGGCTTAAAGACCCTATATCACTTGCAACCGGCCGGCCGTGGCTTCCAAGCCAAAGCCCAACCCTGGCTGACCTCCACCATCAACGGCCCTGAATTTTAGCGACCGAAAGGCAGCGCCACAACTGCGCAACGCGCACCCAGGTTGGCCGCACCGCCGGCTGCCAGGGCCACCGCCGCGCTCGCTCCCAGAACGCGCTGCGAACCGCGGCGTCTTTGTGACGCCATCAGACCGCGCTCCGACGCCGCCGCTACCGCCTTCTGCGCAGGCGCGATCGGGCGGCTCGGCGGCAGCACCGCGGCGCTCGCGGCTGGCGGCTGGCGGCGGCTGCTCAGCAGGCTGCGCGGCCGGGGATGTTCCAGCGGGCGCGATGGCCCCCGCCATGCAGCCGGCGGAGATCCAGTTTGCTCAGCGGCTGGCGTCCAACGAGAAGGGCATCCGGGATCGGGCGGTGAAGAAGCTGCGCCAGTACATCAGCGTGAAGACCCAGAGGGAGACAGGTGGGCGCCCGACGGCGGTCAGCTGCGCCACATGGCGGGCGGGGGCCGCCCACCCTGGGCCTGCCAGGAGAGGGAACGCGGCTTCCTCTCGTTGTCGGGCAGTGACTCGTGACTCGCAGCGTGTGCTTCTGTGTGTCAGCGCCGTGGGAACCGCTTCCTGCCGTGCTTAGCGCCTTTTTACAGTTGGGGCCGAGAGGGTTCGGCAGTTTGTAAAAGTCTCAGTAAACGGGGAAACTGAGTGTATACCCAGATCTGTCCGATTCCCTAGTCTGCACCTTGAATTGCTCTAGCGTTCTCATTGATTCCTTTGAGCGACGCCGTTTAGTGCTGGGGATACAGTAGAGAACACAGACAGAATCCCTACCCTCAGGGAACTTGTAGTACTAAAGCTTGTACAGTACAAGTAAAGCTTGTGCAGTACAGGAAATGAAAACAAGGTAACAAAAAAAAGTGAAGGGAGGAGCTCCTCTCGATGGGCCATTCTAGGAAGGCCTCTCTGGGGTGATGTTCAACTGAGATTTGAACAAACCAGAGGATGCCGGCCGGCCGTGCAGAGACAGGAAAGAACTTAGCATGGCCTGGGGTTGTTTGGAAGACCGGTAAGTTGGGAAGGGGAAGGGTGTTATGAGATGAAACTGGAAAGGTGGACAGTGGCCAGATCACATGGGGCTATGTGGTTTGGATTTTAATCTTGGTGCCATTAAAGGATTTCATTGACCTGATCCTAAATATGTTCTGTAAAGTCTTGTTTTTTGTTTTTTGTTTTTTGAGCTGAAGTCTCACTTTGTTGTCCAGGCTGCAGTGCAGTGGCATGTTCAGGGCCACCACAGCCTGGACCTACTGGGCTCAGGTGATCCTTCCACCCCAGCCTTCCAACTAGCTGGAACTACAGGCACACGCCACCACACCTAGCTAATTTTTTTTTTTTTAATTTATTGTAGGGATGAGGTCTCGCCAAGTTGCCCAGGCTGGTCTGGAACCCGTGGGCTCAGGCAATCCTCTCACCTCAGCCTCCCAAAGTGCTGGAATTATAGGTGTGAGCCACCACTCCTGGCCTTCTGTAAACTCTTGAGTGAGTGTATAAGAAATGAACTACAGTGTGCAATAGAAGTTTATGTTGCACCAAGATAAAGTTTGATTTAGTTGCTGCTGATGTGAATACATTTAGAATCTGCTTAAAGTATAGATACTGTCTCCCCCATTACTGACATTCTCAGTTTGTTTTATTTTGAAAAGAAATCACAAAAGACTACCTCCCAAAAAAAGAAAATACACTTTTGTGGGGAGTCTGATAGAAAGAGGAACAAAGGCCAATGCTTCTAAGACTTTGGTTCTGTTAGGAATTTCCTTGGGAGAGTTCATTCACTCTCACACTTCCAGGTATACCATACCTACTGATGGCTCCTGAGCCTGCAGTGCTGGCCCAGCCCTTTCTTACTTTCAGCTCAGATGTACCCTGCCAACCTGGTCATCTCCATTCGGAATGCCAAAAAGTGATACACTGTCCTCCCCCCATAACCTTTTCTCTTCCTCTGCTGCTTTTCTGCCACCTGTGTTCTCTTTATGGGGTTGTGAATTCCTGCCATGGACACATGGGAACGTCCTGGACTTCCCTCTCCTCCTCATCCTCTACCCCTGGGCCACATCCAGTCTTTCCCAGTCCTACCTCCTTCACCTCCTGAAATACTCTGCTCTTACCATAGCCCTCTTTATCTTAATTGAAATTCTGCATCTGCTCACTTCCTAACTGATGTCCTTAACTCCATGTGTGTCCCTCTTGAATCTGTCCTCCACAAACCAGCCCAGAGTCATCTCCCTAAAACAAATCTGATTACACATTGCCACCTTCCTTGAAATTCAGTGTCTACAGGTCATGATCGGCCCTCAGCCACTCTTCCTGCCTAAGCTCCTGCATGACTGATTCATGCTCCATCATCCTGGTGTACAACATACCATTTCTCACCTCTTTGCCTTTCCTTCTCCTGCTTACTCTGCAGTTTATCATTCAGTTCAGTATCACTTCCTCCAGAAAGCTTTCCCTGGCATCTCACCCCCATTCCTCTAGGATTCTAAAACATCCAGCACTTAGCTATATTGCTTCTTAAGTGTTTGTTAGTATGTCATTCTCCTCTCAAAACACTTCCATCTGTTTTCTTAGATGGAAGTGGGAGTACATCCAGCCATATCAGGGCCTGGCCATGTACAAAAACAGGACACAAAATGCAGTACATATGGAGCCAAGGTGGCCTAGATAGAACCTATTGTCCCCTATGGCGAGCAGGCCCAGGATCTGCAAATGCTGAGCTGCTTCAGGGGCCTGAGGGCAGTCAGTTCACACCAGTGCCCCAGGATCCTACCTGGTTAGCACCCATCACACCCAGAATTACTGGTCTTGTACCTCTTGTTTACCACCAGATCTGCATTGCATGGCGTACAGTGGGCCTTCAGAGAATAACTGCAGAGTGAGTGTCACAGTGAGTGATAGTGGGACAAGAAAAAACAAGATCTGCACAGCTATGCCCCGTCAAAATAGAAACACAACTTTGGAAACAACTTGGCCTAACATCCGCCTCTCATTGATTGGCTCAAATTTGTTTGCATCTTGTTCTTAGGCATCATATAGGAAATCTGAGATGGTAGCTCTCCATCAGCAACATAAATAGGTAGCCTTGTGATCTTAAAAATAAACTGGAAATATTTGTACTGTTTTACAGGATATTATTCTCATGCTTTACCTGTTCAAGGTGAGTACTCACAGTCGCAAAATGATCACTGTCCATGGTTTTTGTTCATTCGTTCATATACTCAGCAAATATTTATAGAGCACCTGTTATTATTTTGTACTCTATTCTTGGTACTGGGAATACAGCAGTGAACAAAATAGACAGTCTCTGCCTATCATATCCATTCTGCACCTTTAAACATTTAACATCTACTAAAATTGGGTGCATCTTAAAATCAACCTTGTGACAGGTTCATTTGTATCATTGCTTTCTTTTTGGTGACGTAAAATAGCTATGTTTTTTGGTTGATGATATCTCAGATACAGTGTAGGTGATGGGAGAAGTGTTTTTTTTCATACTGATAGGATTAGGCTTCTCTAAATTAGAATAAACAGGAGTTGTGGATGTTTTCACACTGTGGTAGGTTAGAGAATAACACTTTACTCCCATCTAAAATGGCTCCCATGCTCATTTTGTGGTAAGAGTAGCTATTGAATGTGCTCATTTTAAAACTAATTGGTATTAATATGTCCACTTGTCTCACTTTCATGTTCAACCCATTTGTTCTGAAATAACTACACCTGGCTGGGTACAGTGGCTCACGCCTGTAATCCTAACACTTGGGGAGGCCAAAGCGAGAGGCCTTGTCTCTACTAAAAATTCAAAATATTAGCCAGGTGTGGTGGTGTAGTAGTTCCAGCTACTTGGGAGGCAAAGGCAGGGGAATTGATTGAGCTCAGGAGGTCAGGGATGTAGCAAGCCATGATCATGCCACTGTATTTCAGCGTGGGTGACAGAGTGAAACTCCAATTCAAAAAAAGAAAGAAAGAAAAGGAACTAAATTTATACTGTCTTGTTGTTACAAACTTGGTTGTATTAAGAAATTTAGCCCCAAGAAGACATAAAGTAAAAACCCTCTCAAGTGAGACGAGAGGATTGCCTGAGTCCAGGGGTTCAAGACCAGCCTGGACAACATAGTGAGACTTCATCTCTATAATAAATCAAAAAAATTAAGCAGGTGTGGTGGCACACACCTGTAGTACCAGTTACTGGAAGGCTGAGGCAGAAGGATCACCTGAGCTCAGCAGGTCGAGGCTGCAGTGGCCATGAGTGTGCTACTGCTCTCCAGCCTGAGTGATAGAGTGATCCAACTCAAAAAAAATGAGACAGTGAGAATATGTTTTTTTCATCCAGCTCCCCTTCCTGCCCACTGTCCAGAATTTGTTGTCACTCTCAAAATCTACTCTTTTCCCTTGTGGATGTCACTATGGCTTGTCATAGTCTACATTTGTCTGTAGTAGGCATGGGTTGTCCAGAGATCCTGGGCATATCACACTCTCACAGTTGGCTTGGCACACTTATTGTGCGTATAAGAACAAACTGGAGATGAACATACACCATGTTGTGTTTAAATGAGAAAGGCCAGAGTAGAGTATGATGCCATTTAGGTCACACATACACACCCAGCTGTGCTTTTCTGCACTGTTAATGCATGGAGAAAATCCAGAAAGAGGCATATCACACAGGTGGCAACAGTCCCTCTGGGGAAGAGACTGGGATTTGGAGGCAGTGAGTGAAGCACACTCAATGACTGTGTAACTTTGATGGTAATATATGAGGTCTTTGCAATAAAAATGAATTTTTACTAAGACTCTTTTTCAATTGCAATTTGACAGAATATCCACGCCACACTAGTTTGAAGGGGGAAGTTGAAACTCAGTTTTGTGCAGGAGCTCAACTGCTGGCAACAGAACCCAGTTTTTCTCTGCTTACAAACTGCTGCCCAGATACTGTCTCCATTCTCAGATAGGCTTCCCTCATGTGGTGAGATAACTGAAGCAGTTGCAAACTGTGTTTTCTCTTCAAGGCCAGAGGAGAGCCCTAGGGATTTCCTAAAAACCTGAGCATTGCTGAATTGTTTGTCCTGTCTTGTTGTTGTTGTTGTTGTTGACAGGGTCTCCCTTTTCACCCAGGCAGGAATGCAGTGGCCACAGTGGATAGCTCACTGTAACCTCGACCTCCTGGATTCAAGTGATTCTTCCACCTCAGCCTCTTGAGTAGCTGGGACCTCAAGCATGCACCACCATGCCCAGCTAATTTTTAAATTTTTAAAGAGATCAGGTCTCACTTTGTTGCCCGTAGCAATACTCTCACCTCGGCCTCCCAAAGAGCTGGGGTTACTAATGTGAGCCACAGTGCCCAGTGCCCAGCCACTTGTCCATTCTTGAACCCATCCTGTGGCCAAGAGATTCCTGCTGATTTGGCAGAAGCCCAAATTGCTGCCACCTCCCAGACCACAGCCTCCCTTCTTTCCCTACTTAAAGATGGAGAGCTTAGAGGGGAATAACAGTGTAGCTACTCGACAAGAACAAGGAATACCTGATACCTGAACTCATGTGGTAACCTGGATCCTTTAAATCCTCTTTTTGCTTTTAAATTGATAAATATTCTGCCTTTCTAGTTACATTATTGTCTTAGTCTGTTTGCACCTCATAAAGGAATACTTGAAGCTGGGTAATTCATCAAGAATTCATCTTACCCACCTGTTGTCCCATGCAGTTTATTTATTAGAGGACATGAATCATTTGTCCTATAGAGTTTTGCACATTCAGCATTGTTCTGACTGCATCCCATTGTGTCATTTAACATGTACCTGTATTTCCTGTCAATTAGTATTAATGGTTAAGATTTGACACACTTGAGAGGGTTTTTACTTTATTTTTGTAAAAACACTCCACAGGTTGGTACTGTGTTCTTCCTACTGTATCACTCCAGCATATGATGAACAGTTGTCTGTGCAGGTTAATGATGGATCAATGGGTTTAGATGCTATTAGTCTAACCCACTCAACTTAAAGTTTCTCTATATCTTTTCTTTTTTATTTTACTTTTTTATTTTTTGGGACAGAGTCTCACTCTGTTACTCAGACTGGGGTGCAATGGCAGGCCCATGGCTACTGCAGCCTCGACCTGCTGGACTCAGGCAATTCTTCCACCTAAGCCTTCCAAGTCGTTGGAACTACAAGCACATGCCACCATGCTCTGCTAATTTTTTGATTTATTGTAGCGGCGAGGTCTCACCAAGTTGCCCCGGCTGGTCTTGAGCCCCTGGGTTCCGGCAGTCCTCTTGCCTCCACCTCCCAAAGTGCTGCAATTACAGGCATGAGCCACCGTGCCCAGACTTTTTTTATTTTTATTTTTATTTTTGTTTTTGTTCTTGTTTTTTGAGTTGGAGTCTCACTCTTG